>JAOTRO020106436.1:0-13744 GCA_028566515.2 Pyracantha coccinea | reverse complement strand
TAATTGGCTAACATAAATAAACACAAGGACTAAATTTGCCATATAGTTATAACACAGGGACCATTTTGACATTTAAGCCTTTTAATTATTTATTTATGACGACATAGTTAGTGTTATCATCTAGCACTTTTCTTATTAACTATATGTGATTCTTGAAAATAGTGTGTTCGATGCCAATTTACTGGATGACCCTGATCGTATAACTAATGTATTACTTTATCCAATTTCAAGTACATACTCCACTTAATTTTGGTTCACTCATTATCGACTCATCTTCGATATGCATGCAAGGATTTTTCTCAAAGTGTTCCTTGTTTCATTTTTTTATTATAATAAAAGAGTATCGAACAATTAACCTAGTTTTATTCTAACTCATTTTCCTACCATAAAAAGGTTTTTTTTTTCCCTTTCTCCCAATAAATAATGCATATCATGATAGAACATTTGCAATTGTAGTGATTTTGGGAGTTTATGTTAGTAAACAATCATGCTAGTTTTGTTTTGTTCATTTCCTTCTTCAGAAAAAAGTAATAGTTTGACAGCATTGCCTGCTGTAATGCAGTGATAGCAAGTTTTATCCTAATGAATTTTGAATTTTGCTATATTCTAAATGCAATAGTCAAGCTTATTGAAAAGTCAGGTTGGTAGTTGCTATTTACTTTGTAGGTGAACCGACGAGAAAATGCCAAGTAGGAAAATCTTCAATTCCTGTCACATAAGAGAATTTTTTTGCACAAAACTACCAATGAGACGAGTGAGGGAGCACCATCTCTTTGAATTGAATACAAGCAGCACCATTTTCAAAGAGAAACTGCAAATAAACAAGTAGTTAGTGACCACGTCTATAAAGACTAAGCACACAAAACTGCCAATGAATATGTCAAGTACATAGAGATAAGAGCGCACCAATTTTATCATGAGACACGAACAAAAGACGTAAGCCCACAAGAAAAAAAATTGAAATGATTAAAAGTATCACTAACATCTAGAAAACCCACAGTTAAGCCATCTATTTTCCAAACCTCAAGAAAATGACAATTTTTTTTCCAAATTTCCGAAGTTGGGAAAAATTTCAAACCAAAAATGGGTAAAAATCAAAAGCATATTTGTCAATTTGCTTCCCAAACTTGTATAGAGCTGTCAATTCCCCCTTGAACTTTAATTTTAGCCGATTATCCCCCTGAACTTTTATAAATAATCAATTCTCCCTTTGACGCTAGATTTTAAAAAATTTCATCCAACTTTCCATCTATTTTCAGCACATGACAACTGTATGGGGGCAATAATGAAAATTGGATGAAAATTTTAAAATCCAACACTAGGAGAGAAATTGGCTATTTATAAAATTATAGGTGGTAATTGCCTGAAGTTAAAGTTCTAGGGGAAAATTGGCCCATTATAAAAGTTTAGTGGGAAATCAGCTAAAATTAAAGTTCTGAGAAAAAATTAACAGCTATATACAAGTTCGGAGACAAACCGACGAATACCTCAAATCAAAAGGGATGATTTAATGGAGGTTGAGATTATGTACTCTTCAAAGCATGTCATTGATGCGTAAGCCTAGGGAGTGGGTGAAATCAGGTGGTCCAAGGTGACAGAAATTTATGGTACGACATACAGATGGGAGAAAGACCAGTTCTGGGGTTGGATAAACACCTTTTTTAAACCTACTGACATTCCCTGGTTGTGTGGAGGAGATTTTAATGAGTTTATCTGGGAGTCTGTAAAATCGGGAAGCACAACGCTTCTGTACGACCGTCCTCGCTTCTTAGCACACTTCATGGAGGGCTCAGAGTTAATTGACCTAGACTTTAATGGACCTCTCTTCACTTGGCCTGGGACTCGAAATGGAACTCTTGTGGAGGTACGACTCGACCAAGGGCTGAGTAACTAGTGTTGGCAGGATTGTTGGCCTAACACCTCTGTCACCTACGGTACTGTGGTGGGCTCAGACCACTGCCTGCTCATAATTCAACGTGACCCTAACCAGGCTAAAGGAAGGAAGCGTTTTCGCTTTGAGGCCTTCTGGGCAAAAGAAGAGGATTGCAAGCAAGTTATTGAGACATGCTGGCATCGTGCTTATAATGAAGACCCTGTTTCTAGGTGGCAGCAGAAGCTTAATGAGTGCAGATCCAGGTTGATCAGATGGAGAAAATTTTTTTTTAAGGTAAATGCATGTGAAATTGAAGAGCTAATGGGCCAACTTGAGGAGTTGCAAAATAATTGGGCGACAAATGCGGATAGAATCCAGGAAATGACCATTAAGGTTAACAAGTTATAGGAACAAGATGAGTGTTTTTGGCAACAAAGGTCTCGGGTCAAATGACTTTGTGATGCTGATGTTAATACTACCTTCTTTCACCAATCAAACCTGCAAAGGAGGAGAAAGAATAATGTGCTGAAGCTCAGGAGGGATGATGGCATGTGGGAGGAGAACCCAAGCTGTGTTAAACGGTTAATTGATGATTATTTCATCAACCTGTTTAAATCCGGGGGTCCTAGGGAGTGGGCTCAGGTTCTGGAGTGTATCACTCGTCGGTGGCTGATGAAATGAACCACACTTTGTTATTACTGATCACCGAGGAGGAAATTATTATTGCTTCTAGGAAAATGGGTGAGTTAAAGGCCCCGGGCCCAGATGGCTTTCAAGGAATTTTCTACCATTCCTATTGGGACTGTATTGTGAAGGAGGTTAATGAGCTGGTTATGTTCTTGTTGAAAGGAGATACATGTCCTCGGCAACTTAATGCGACCTATATTGTTCTGATCCCAAAGGTTCCGAACCCGTAATTTGTCTCTCAATTCCGACCAATTAGCTTATGTAACTTCTCCTATAAGGGGCTCTCCAAAGTCTTATCAAATAGACTCAAGCCTTTACTCCCCAGGATTATCTCTCCTATGCAAAATGATTTTGTTGGGGGAAGACAAATACAAGACAACATTGGGATAGCATGAGCTTTTCCACTTTCTCAAGCTTAGGAAAACAAAGTCTAAATTCAAACTGGGTATTAAACTGGACATGCACAAAGCCTATGACAGTGTGGAGTGGGACTTCCTGGATATGGTTATGGAAAGGATGGGATTTCACAGTAATTGGCGGAGGATAATCATGGGGTTTGTGACCTTGGTTAACTTTGATGTGCTTCTCAATGGTCAACCTGGCAATAAATTAGTCTCTTTATGGGGGCTTCGACAAGGCGACCCTTTTTCCCCGTACCTATTTCTAATGTTCAGTGATGTCCTTTCTAGGATAATATGCCGTGCTACGGAGACTAACAACCTGCAGGGGGTTCAGATCAGCCCTCATGGCCCTCCCATTTCCCACATCTTCTTTGCTGATGATACTCTTATTTTCTTAAAGGCTGACAGGTCAAATTGCTAGGTGTTAGGCCAGCTCATTGAGGATTACTATGCTGTCTCTGATCAGGCAGTAAACTTACAGAAATCATGTGTGTTTTTTAGTGCCAACACTCCTGCAGCAGTTTCGGAGGAGATGGGAAATATTCTTGGGGTTCCGGTTGTATCAGATCCGGGGACTTACCTGGGAGTTCCTGCTATTTAGGGTTGATCCAAGAGTCGTTGCCTTGCATATATGAAAGGTAGAATGTTCGGAAAAATCCAAGGATGGAAGTAGAGCACTTTATCCTAAGCTGGCAAAGAGGTTATGATAAGAGCTGTGGCCCAAGCCATACCTACTTACCCAATGAATTTATTTAAATTTCCAGATGCAGTCTATAATGAATTGGACTCCATGATTATGAGGTTCTGGTGGGGGCAGAAAAATGGTTTAAAAAAAAAATCATTGGGTGTCTAAATGCAGATTGGGCCGCCCAAAGAATATTGGAGGCTTAGGTTTCAAATGCTTCAAAAGTTTTAATGATGCTCTCCTTGCTAAGCAATGTTGGAGGCTGATTGTGGAACCAAAATTGCTCTGGGCCTCTGTTCTCAAGGCCAACTACTATCCACATTGCTCATTTCTTGACGCCAAACGGGGAAGCCGTGCTTCGTTGGCCTGGACTAGTTTACCCGTGGGTAGAGATGTTATCATGCAAAGCGCTCAGTGGCAGATTTCTGATGGGCGTGAGGTGCGGTTTTGGATTAATCGTTGGCTCCCTTCCTTCCTTTTAGGCCATCCTATTCATAAGGGACCGATGCCTGTTACCCTGGATAACTGGGTTCAAACCTTTCTGTGCCCAATCACTAGAGCGTGGGACTTAAACTCTTTCCTCCTCTTCCTCTCCAAGGAGGAGTTGGATGTTGTCACATGATCTGATGTAGGTGATTGTTCAGGATTGGATCGTCTCATCTGGCTTGAGACAAAGAATGACGTATACACCATGAAATCTAGGTACCTCTTGATGCAAACTACTACTTGCCCCCCACTGCCTTCTCGTCCATCCACATCTCGCACCACTCCTGATCGTGTGTGGAAAATTATTTGGAAGCTGCAAACCCCTGCAAAAATCAGGATTTTTTTGTGGAAGACTTTCCACCGCGCTCTTGCCACGATGGAGGACCTATTCATTCGTCGATATGCCTTTAACCCGATGTGCCCAATGTGCCTTCTCCACGAAGAGTCAATTATGCACCTTCTTTTACTTTGCCCATGGGTTGAGAAAATTTGGTTTGGAGGGTTGTTAAATTATAAGATTGACAGAAGTGGGGTCTCAATTTGGGTGGAATGGTTTGATCAGGTGGCGCTCAGTCGGTTGGGTGCTAGAGGGGACCGGTTGCACGTGCTCTCGTATATTACCTTCACTTGTTGGCACATATGGAAGTCTTGCTGCAATTTTGTGTTTAATCAAAGACCTATTAACCCCACCCAAGTGGTTTGTGCTATTAATAACTCGATGAGAGCCTTTACTACTGCTGCCCATCAACTACACCCACTTCAGTCTCTTGTCCCTCCTATGGATGTTCGTCCGTCTAGGTGGTCCCCCTACCATGATGTACACGAAAATCAATGTTGATGCTAGTTGGTCAAAGTAGACACGTTCCGGCTTTGTGGGAATTGTGGTGAGGGATGATGGTGGCTCTATTGTGGCAGCGGTCATTTATGCTTTTCAATCCCCTTGTGCTGGTGCGGTTAAGGCAATGGCTATCCTTAATGAATTTGGTCTCTTGCTGGGGCTCAGTAAGGTGGTTGTGGAATGATTCCAAGGAGTCTATCTCGTCCCTGGTGGACTCGCTCGACAATGGCAGATGGGAAGCTTTCCCTTACTTAGTAAAAGTTAAAAGTCTAGGGGATTCTTTCCAGGACTATCGTTGGTCTTGGATCCCAAGACTAGCCAACATGGCGGCGGATGCTTTGGCATCGCAAAGTTGCTCGGAGATGTGCAATGTTTATTGGGTCGACAGACCCCCATCTTCGCTTGTTCATGTCCTTCACAACGACGGGTTTCCTTGCCCTCCTTAGGGTGCCGGGGGGCTTTGGAGAGGGCGACGCAATAACTTGGTTACTGCGTCTCCATTGTAACTCTCTCCATTGCCCTGCATCTTTTCTTTGCTTATTGTTTTGCTTGCTTGCCTCCTTGTAGGCTTTCTTGTTTTGTTTGGCATCTTTGCCCGGTTTGAATCTACCGTTTCCAAAAATAAAAAAAAATAAAATAAGAACTTCACTCACAACTACAAGAAGCCCAAATCCGCAGGGCCCAGCCCACCTGAATACAACAGTAAGGCATCCGCACCGCAGGAAAAATAACGTACCAGGCAGTCAGGCGTGCCGCGTGCGGATGCAGTGACCCTCTTTAATCCCCAAATCTTTTACTCCCTCTCTCTCTCCTTCTTGTCTTTCCCTTCTTCCCATCTCAGTTTCCCCAAAAGAGACACAATTGATTGCAAATTTTTAGCAGATGTCCAGTTAAACTTCTTTCGGAAGCTTCAATTTGGCTTTCCACCCAACAAATTTCGGGGGAAGTTTGGAATTTGAGGTAAGAGCTGAGGGTTTCATTCATTTCTCGTTTTTGAAACTGCTGGAATTTGAATTTAGCTCAAGAATCTTTGAAAATTGAATCGTGGGTTTGTTTTTGTTTTTAGATTTCATGCGTTTGGGAAGATAAATTTGGTAAATTTTAACTAGAAGGTTGATGGGGTTTAGGTTTACTTCCCAATTTTGTTGACCTAAGTGTGTTATATTCTCTGATTGTGATTTTCTTTGGGCAATAGGTTGTTTTGAGGAAGATTTTGATGTGGGGTTTGCTGTTTTCGTGTTTTTTTTTTTTCAAACGAAATGCTGATTTGGAGCTAGTTTAGTTCTATGAAGGAGGAGAAGTTGTTGGTTGGATTTAGAATCCAGAGGGGAAAAAGAATAATGGGGGTGTATGGAGCTTAATCCCGAAATGGCAAAACTGGTGGTTTCGAACTAGGAACTAGAGTCTTTCTGAGTTATCTGCTTTGTGGTTGTTTCGTTGTTAATCTTGAGTTCGTGTTGAAATGGATGACACCGAAGATGACGCAAGGTATCCTCCAAACCTGTATGGTGGGAATCACCAGCAGGGCTATGGTTCTTCGCAACGCCAAAAGCTTCCTGCTCGTGGTGGTGTTCCATATCCTAGGCCAGGCGGTAATGACTATGCCGATGATGAGGAGGAAGATGAGACTGATGACGATGAAGAATTGGGTGAGGAAGAAGAAGATAACAATGGTCAAAATGGCTATCCTTCTGTTCATAAAGGTGTTGGGGATGATGATCACGAGGATGATAGTGATGATGAAGAGGATGAGGATGATGAAGAGGATAATAAGATGATGGTTAGAAGGCTGGATGATGATGATTTGAAAACGCACCCAAAGAAGCGTAAGTTAAAGAGTTTGATTTCAAGTTATGAATTTGCTCCTCGTTTGCCAGCTCCTCCTCCTCCTCCTGCTGCACCCTCTGCTCCAAGACAATCAATTGGTGGTCGGAATGCGCTTACAGATTGGACTGAACGTGAGACCTTTGTGTTACTAGATGCATGGGGTGACCGGTTCCTTCAACGTGGAAAAAAGAGTCTTCGCTCTGAGGAGTGGCAAGAGGTTGCAGAGAAAGTATCAGAGGTGTCTAAGATTGAAAGGACAGACACACAATGCCGCAATCGGTTGGATACATTGAAGAAAAAGTACAAGAAGGAGAGGGCCAAGTTCGCAGAGTCTGGTGGTGCCACTAGTAAGTGGGTTTACTTCACAAAGATGGATATGTTGATGTCATCGCTACAACAGCAAGCCGGCCTCTCTTGTGGTTTGGACTCAGGGGAGTATGTTTTCATGAACCCCAAAGTGTATTTAAACCGTGCAAATGGGTTGGATGAGATGAGGGATAGTCCAGGGAATTCTGAATCAGCTGAGGGAGGGGACGACGATTCAGATGGACTACCACCCAAGAAGAGAAGGCATGGAAGGGAGAATGATGATCGGGGTTCCTTTAGATTGCTTGCTGATTCCATTCAAAAGTTCAGCGACATATATGAGAAGATTGAAAATAGTAAAAGGAAGCAGATGGCGGAACTAGAGAAGATGAGGATGGATTTCCACAGAGACTTGGAACTGCAGAAGAGGCAGATTATGGAGAGAGCGCAGGCTGAGATAGCGAAAATACAGCAGGGCGATGATGAGGAGAATGATAACTCTGCCGAAAATGCTAGCGGGTAATATCGGTATCCATCTGTAATATTAATGGGTTATGTTAACTGCAAGCTGTTGTTGTATCAATTGGGGAAGACTTTATCCCCTTTCTATTTCTTTTGAGGAAATAAGTTGTTGATTTTGTATCAGATATGGTAATTAGAAATTAAATATTTCGAATTACTACTGGGTTGCCTCCTTGTTTCCCTTTTGTTCCAGTTTGAGCTGGAAATCATGGGATTGGAGTAATATGGTAAGGGCCTATCGAACAACAATTTCGTTTTTAATTTTTAGTTTTTAGTTTTCATTCGTGTTATAGATACATGGGAGAGCGAAAGTTTGAAAACAACTCATTTTCGAGTGTTTGTTTTCATATAATATCTTTCATTTCTCCCTTTCACCACCTCCCTTCATCCTTTTCTATTCTTCATTTCTCCCATCTATTTTTTTTTATATCTTTTGGCACAGAAAATAAAAACTAAAAACTAAATGGTTATCAAAGACGAAAATTAAGGAGTAAGCGATGTTTGAAAGGCCTGTTTTTCCAACACTCCTCGGGCAGTCTGCTGCACTCCATGCTTGTGAGAGCACAAAAAATTGTAAACATTTAGTTGGGAGTGTAGATAGCTCGAATGCGAAAAATTGCGAATACTCGGTTTGGAACGTTAGATGGCTTGATGAGGAGCGTCGAAATTGCTACCCTTTTCAGCAGTAATGAGCTGAATTTGTCCAGCTTCTGGATACTACGAGGCCGTGCAGATTATGAAGCCAAACCGCAACCCTCCTTCAGGTCGTATTTACAAATGTAGCTTTCGAATGCGGTTTTCTTTCCACTTCCTGATGGTAGGCCGGCATCTTTTCCAATTTCGGTACAAGAGGAAGTTCTATAACGCATCGTCTTTATAACGACCAGTAGTTTTTTCCTTTCTCTGCCAAGTTCCAACCTCGACGATACTAAAAATCTCTAGGATGCAATGCTGCTAAGCTGTCAATTAATAGGGTGTATGACCTGCGGAAGAATTAGTCACGCATGAGTGAGTTTACACTGTGTTTGTTCTTAAGCAAGTCTCCAACCATCCTAAATCCGAAACAATCATTAAAACCGGCTGTATTTAGAGTGCAAGTGCCTCGACACTAAACTATAAGAACAATTTTACTAGTGAAAGAAGAAGAAGTAATATCATACCGGGTCCCATTGAGGAAGACTTATGAACGTCATCGACCTTGCCAACCTCCTCAAGAATTGATGAGTAAGTAATGAGATCATATTCAAATCCTTTCCAATCCCTTTCATCAGCTTTGCAGCCTCTTCAAGCAAACCAGCTCGGCTTAGACGACCAAGAATAGTGTTATAAGTAACTGCATCCGGTTCAATCTTAGAATGCTTCGTTTTGGCAAACAGTTCCAAAGCCTGACTTGGGCCACCCGTCCTAGGCAAGCCGTTAAAATGATATTATGTGAGTTTAGGTTGGGAATGCAGCCGTTTTCTTCCATGACTTTAAGCAAGGAATGTGCTTCATCTATCATATCAGCCCTCATCATCCCTGACATGAGTGCATTATAAGCATACACGTCTGGAGTGCATCCGATTTTCTTTATCTCGTAAAAATAGATCCAAAGCGTCATCAAGACGCCCACATTTCCCAAAATGTTTAATCATCACACCATACACCCTAGCACTTGAACGACTTCAGTTTTCTTTCAATTCTTGGAATAACTCATTCGCAGCTTCGTACCACTTTGCTTTTCCAAGACTGTTGATCAGGCTGCAAAAGGCAGCTGGACAAGGAGGAAAACCCTTCTCATCCATCTCTTCAAGAAGCAACAAAGCGTTCTCAACTCTATTTGTTTTGCAAAAACCATCGATAAGAATTGAATAGGTAAACGAAATGGGAAGAATGCCATTAACTTTCATCTTCTCAAACCATGTAGCTGCCTCCGAAGCTGGAGCTCTGGATTCGAATAACACCTTGATTACAGTGTTATAAGTCACCACATTAGGTGTGCCATGCAAAGATGACATCTCGTTGAAAATCTTAATAGCATCTTTTATACGACCTTCCTTTCCCAAAATGTTTATCAAATTGTTCATGAGCACAACATCAGGCTTACAACCCTTCTCTCGGAAGGTTTTTGTATATAGCATAAGCATCGCCTACCCTCCCTGCTCTGCCAAGCCCCTTTATCAATTCCGTATAAGTAAAAACAGTAGGCGGACACCCCTTCTCTTTCATATCCTGAGCTAGGCTTAAAGCTCGCTCAACCTTCCCTAACTTGAAAAAAATTGCCAATAAGGTAGTGTAAATCTTTGCAGTTGGATGTAAACCATTATCCTTCATCTCATCAAACAACCTAATGGCTGAATCATCACGACCCAATTTCCCTAATGCGGATATCAGTGCACTGTATGTAACCGTGTCTCCCTCGTTACACATCTCATTGTAGAGCTCATGGACCTTGTCATGATGCCCTTCTTGCATCAGCATTAAGATCATGGGGTTGTAAGTATTTGCAGTCGGTTTGAACTTGTGGCCTTTGATCTGGTAGAAGACAGATAGTGCCTTGTTCACCATCTTAGCCCTGCCCAAGATTCTTATGATTTCGGATAGTTCAGCCGGCGTGCACTCCGAGCCATTTCTTGGATGGTTCTCCACATTTCACCAAACGCACCAGCCTCATCCGAGCAGCGGATCAAAGCCATGTAGGTGGTTGAATCGTGTTGGAAATTCCTTCTCTTCCCAGCCTACTTGAAAAACTGAACCTTAACATTCACTTCCACTTCAATCTTGAGGACCGCGAGAACCAATCGATGATCCACTCTGAGCTTCAGAACTTCCAGCGCGTTTTCTGCATCAGGTCCCCACTTGAAAAGTTTCAAAATCTTTGTGAAACTCGCATTCCTTCCTTGACATGTTTCTACTCATGGGAAAGTTTCGCTGTTCCCAGATGCTGCTCTACGCAACTGGAACATTTTAACTATCTCACTTTCTGCTTAATCACAACACAGAAACAGGTTATCACACAACATTCAGTAAGTATATTCAATCAAAACCCAGTTGCACCAAAGTTCAAATCCCCTTCCTCGTATTTTAGATGAATTTAGAGTAGATTATTCTATCGTTTGTATAAAAAAAAAATAAAACCCAGTTGCTAATATAGCAAAATCTTATCAACCAAATAAAAGCACAAACAACAAAGAAAAACAAGTTGCAGAAAATTGAAAAGGAAGCAAATGCTTAACATAAAATTAAGCTCAAATGGAAGCATAGACAATGCAATGATTCGTGTAAAATAATGTTGTTCCGGACGGCCTTCAAACGAAAATCTTGCGACAGGAGCTTCGGTTTCGGGGTTAGGGGGAAGCAGCAATCATGCCGGTGTCGTTTGAACAAGGACAAGAGAAGGACGGAGGAGGCAGGAAGGAGTGAAAGCAGAGAACGGAAGAGACAGGAGAGGGAGAGCGCCAAGACAAGACAATGGGAACTGTCGTTGCTGTTGCTTGTGCTGCCGCTCTCTAGTCCCTAATTACTTTTAAAGTGATTTCAATAGTGTTATGCAACGGTATATCACCACCACTACCACTATACTATCCACCATCTCAGCATGGCCACCATAACATGTACCTCCGCCACCACCATCAACACCCCCCATATTATCTACTGCCATAACCCCGCCACCATGGTCATCACCACTTCCATCGTCTCACCATTGTAGCCACCACCGCTATCACCATCTCGCACCACCATCACCAAATTCACCCATTACCCTCAACATGACCGCTACCACCTCCACCATCATCCCTACCTCTCAACCACTATGTTTACAACCATCCCTTATAATCATTGTTAATACAACCACCATATACCGCTATACCAGTGGAGTTTCAGAATGAGCGTTCCAGTTCTATAGGTAGCCCTGTCCCTATTATAGAAGTGTGATTACCGACTTCTGATTAAACCTACTTGTAACGGTGGATCTTCTCTCTATTAGAAAGATAATTTAGAAACAAAAAGTAGTTTTACTAGCATCCACTGCGTGCTGCATCTTCAAGGTTCCTGTTACAATTCTAATCTCGTCACTCGGTACTACAGAAATAATCTTTGCCAGTGAGAATGACGATACCTTAGGAGTGTTCATACCACCATGGGATTCTCGCAGAAATGGGTGAACTTGGTGATGCAGTTTATCTCTACGGTCTCCTACTCTTTTGTTGTGAATGGTCGGCCAATGGGTTACATCCACCTTACATGGGGGCTTAGGCAAGGAGACCCTTTGTCTCCCTATCTTTTTCTTCTCTGCGCCGAGGGCCTATCCGCCCTCATTGCCAAACGGGAGCGAGAAGGGAAACTCCAAGGGATCTTTATCTGCATCAATGCTCCGACCATAAATCACTTGCTATTTGCTGATGATAGCCTACTCTTTTGTTGTGTAACCGAAGCTGAATGCCACAATATTTTCAAACTCCTCCTCACTTATGAATTGGCTTCGGGAAAACAAGTGAACCTTGCTAAAAGTGAAGTATGTTTTAGCAAAAATGTTAAAAGGGATATACAATCAAAACTTGCCAAGGCTCAAGAGGTGCAAAGAGTAGAGAGACATGAACGTTATCTGAGAATGCCTACTTTGGTAGGAAGGAATAAAAGTGCTTGCTTTGCCTATATTAAGGAACGAATCTGGAAAGGCCTACAAAGTTAGAAGGGGAAACTTGTAAGCGTGGCGAGGAAAGAGCTTCATGTCAAGGCAGTGGCCTAAGCCATTCCTACATACATGATGAATTGCTTCCTTTTACCAAAATACTTCTGTGACAGTTTGAACCGGTTGGTAGCCTCTTTTTGGTGGAATGATTGTGAGGGTGGGAAACGGATCCATTGGTACTCTTGGGATAAAATGTGCCTTCCCAAATCTGAGGGGGGATTGGGTTTGAGGAACCTTTATGCCTTCAATCTCGGCTTACTTGCTAAACAGGGATGGAGGCTCCTCTCAGATTCTCAATCGCTGGTGGCTCGAGTGTTCAAAGCGAAGTACTTTCCAAACTCAAGTCTCTTAAACGCTGTGGTATTCCCAGACTCTTCTTATTGCTCAAAAAGTGTAGGCACTGCCAGGAAGGTTATTAGCTTGGGCTTAAGATGGCGAGTGGGGTGTGGCGAATCGATCAACATTTGGGAGGATCCTTGGGTCCCTCTCCCGTCCACCTATCACATTTCTCCCCAAAGCCCACTGATTGTATCCTCCAGAATGTCTATCAACTCACTCACTCTTCGGGGACATGGAACCTGAACCTGGTGAGGTCTCTTTTTACCGATACGGAAGTGGAAGCGATCCGTGCCACACCCTTAAGCCTCCACCGCTCTCTTTTTACCGACTTCTAATTAAACCTAATTGTAACGGTGGATCTTATCTCTATTAGAAAGATAATTTAGATACAAAAAGTAGTTTTACCAGCATCCACTGCGTGCTCCGTCTTCAAGGTTCCTGTTACAATTCTAATCTCGTCACTCAGTACTACAGAAATCATCTTTGCCGGTGAGAATGGAAATCCAAAAGCCAGGCTCAGACCTAAACCCACACTTCCACCGGGCGACAACGAAAAGGTTGCATCGAAGAGAACCTTGACGCATATATTCGTATGCCAACAAAATGCTACTATAAATTTCAAAACCTGTCCGCAAGAGCATCAATGCAAAATTCGCAGAACAAAATGGAGCAATTTTGGAGATAAATTCAAAGATATAGGAAGAAAGAGTATCAATGACACATGAAAAACAAGATTCGAATGAAAAAGTATTGGTCTCCATCCCATCATAAGAGGGGAAAGAGACCCCGAGGGTTAAATTTCTCTTCAAAACCCTTCAACAAAAAATCCGGAATTCTAGAGACCGATTGTACGGTTCAATAATTAAAAACTGACACAGCACAAGCAGATAAAAGGCTTGACACCTAGAGGTATATCATCCATTTAGCACAACACAGATTCCCTCTCCGTCCAAAGTGTGTTTTAAGGCTCAAAATGGAAGTGTATTATGCTAACGAACCAAATCCTGAAATGCCATAAGAACCATAGAAAGGCGGATACTCTACAGAACTACGCAGAACTTTGGGGAGCTTCTGGCTTGTCGGTTTCCATTGGTTCTGTAGAAGCCTGTGG
>JAOTRO020106369.1:0-13747 GCA_028566515.2 Pyracantha coccinea | reverse complement strand
CTAACGGAAGGTATAACATTGGACCAAATTCTAAAGATGAGGTATGACATTGTCAATTTTAAAAGATCAGGTATAAAAGTGTCGTGAGACCAATAGTTGAGGTAGTTTTGTGTAATTTTTAATAGGAGCAAAGTTTCATAACCATGGTTGCAGTTAAATATTTATCATGAGAAAAATTAGCATAAAGTCGAAGGAAAGTCGAAGGCTTTTTTCATACCCTTCGTCAAGACTGCTGTGTTGAAGAATGGAGGAAAATTTGGCTCCCAGGGTTCCTCTGGCAAGCGGCAGCGTACAGTGCGACGGGACTCTCCCATTAGCGTGCTTTGCAAATGACTCACAACGCGAGGAAGCCCTAAAATTTGGCACGGGCCAGCCGTGTGTAGGGCTCTGGTTCGTGGAGAGATTTTTCGGTGTAATCAGCATACGAGATGGTACATCATGTGTCACTATACAAATAATGAGATATGTGTGTTAAAAAGTTAATACCTTCAAAAAAAAATTTACCACCGCTTATATAAAAACACCTGGTGTATCACTTGTGTTCTCATCACAATTAAAATTTTCTCCGGTTCATGATAGAAATCCGACAAAACGACGCCGCACTGCGCATCAGTACAGGGCATTTTGATGCATGCAGGATAAAGTAAAGAACCGTCTTCGGGAATAAATTTTAAGGAAAACTAATAAAAATGATTTGAAAACTTTGAGTTTTAACGATAATGACAAAATAAATGGTAAATTGAATAGTATCATGATTGACTTTTTAGTATAAAAACATGATTCTTCGTTAAAGTAAATAGAACCGGAAGTTTTTCGTTAAAGTTCGCTAAATTTTATTTGTATATTTCCTACAGGTTCTGGTAATTTTAAAATTTGTCAAAACAGCCCATTGGCCTTGTTCCTTCTATTTATTTCCCACCGGGCTTTTGTGTTTTTATATGTTACAAAGTTGTGTACGATATTTGCTATCGATATGTAAACATTTTAAAGGAACTTGGAAGTTGAACATGAATAATACTTGTATCCCTCATCTGGATGAGAGATTTTTCTGTGCATCTGAAATACGGATCGGTGCACCACGTGTTACAATACAAACAGAGAGATATTTAACAAAAATTCCTGATTATGACACGTAGTGGACCCCGTATTCCAGGAACATAGAACAATCTCACCACTTGGAGAGATGAGCTTGTTCTCCTATTTCATATAGATCAATCATCTCTTGACACATGTTCATTATTTTAATAAGAATAAATAAATATATCTCAATTAGGAGTTTGAGCGTGAACATGTGCCAAGAGAGGATTGGTCTATGTCAAAAGGGAATCAGCTCATCTCCAAGTGAGGAGAAGGAGTTACATATCACGAATTCACCCTCACGACAGTGTCGCATGTCAATGAATTGAAAACATGTGAAAGTGTTTGTTTATATGTCTTTATTTCATTGGTATGGGACGTCATTGTGGCTCTGAACACATGTCATATAAGTTGTTCTCCTAAATGAGAGATGGAAGTATTATTCTTTGAATATTAGCAGCTTTCCAATTGTTGTTGGCAATATAACCAGAAAAAAATTCACACATCTTATGGATCTTGAAAGAAGGAAATTGGATACACAGTTAAGTACTGTACAATTAATGAATTTTTGAAGAAAATGAGTGTTTAATAAAAAAATCATCTAGTCTCGTTCATACAATTTGAGTGAGTCAACACATATAAGTGGAAAAATTGTTGGTTCCTTGGAGATAGGAGTCCCTGTTGCAACTTTCTTCAAAACCGCAGCAAAATTGACAATAAAACAATCAAACCTAAAAGAATTACACACGCGCGTGCATCCTTCTGAGTCTTCTGCCTCCTCACTTGCTCCAGCTGGCGCCGGGGCTTATAGTACTCTCTAGCTTGCAGCTGATCCCCTCTGACTTGCCCTATTCCGGCTTCCGTTGGGAAGCGGAGGAGGAGGTGGTAAGTTGACGGTACTGCCTTTAGGGCGTGTAACCCCTGAATTCCAAATATGATGTTGTAACCTAAACCCAAAGAATCATCCAGCACGGAAAATTCCACCATCACCGTGCTGGATTTGGGCGCAATCCCGGCAGTGACCGAGAGAGTTATGGTCCCCAGCGGTTTGACGTTTGCCCCGAACGCCGCCATGATATTGGCGGCTCGGCGGCCTTGCACAATGTCTCTCTCGCTGAGCCCCATCCGCTTTAGAACGGAAAGGAAAATAATGTTGACTGAAGCGCCGGTGTCGATCAGTATCTTATCCACTCTGGTGTTGGCCACCAACATCTGGACGACAAGTTCGTCGTTGTGGGGGACTTCGATGGGTCGTATTAAGTCCTCGTCGGAGAAGGTTATAGGCGATCCTGCCGGTTTGCCGGTACGCGATTCGTCTACGTCCTTTGCATGCATGAAGTTGAAGACGGATAAAAGGAGCAAGATGATTATTACAGCAGTGCCCTTCATGTTTGCTTGCATGGGAAGAGAGAAGAGCTGAATCGTCTGGTCTCTGCGAATTGCCAAGGGATACGGGCTGGGAGGGACATTTTATAGGTTGCAGATTATTGCAGCCCTAATCCTAATGGGCTTGGAATTCCCAAACATTGTGGGAAAATGGGAAAGGTAGACTGGGCCTCGTTCCACTGCAGCCCAAAACTAATAGACCTATTAGGCCCAAGAAATTTAAAGTCCAAATTTAACTAGGAGAAAGGAAGATACAAAACTTATAATTTATACACACATGTTTGAGTTTGATTACCATAACATTATTGTAGCGGTATTGATGCGACTCATTTTTACTAATTTTGGTACCTTATCATAGTACATTTATTTTCCATTTTCTCATGGGCCCACTATTCTATGGGAAGAGTTGTATGTGACACTCAACAATAGTACTCACTCGCAAGTGGCCCTTTACCACAGTGGTGGAAAATAATTGAGTCATTGCATGACGGTTTTGTGTTCGAACCATGTCGATAACTAATCTAATAAAATCTATCATTTGACCCAACAAAAAAAAAACCAATAGTACTCAGTCCTATTAAATCAAATTTTCCACCCTACCTGATTTATAAGCATCAAACTCAAATTTTCGTAACACCAAAATACCTTATAATGAATGAGCGAAACGAACAATGCTCGGAAAGGAACGTGTCAACTCAATAAAAGTTAGAAACCGGCATATCATGCACATTATTTTTACACAAATCATGTAAAATGTGATTCATCAACTTGGTTAATGTCAAATTTAGATGTCACCTATCTAATTATTTTATGCACAATTATTGGTTTAGGGGGAACTTTCTGGTGCACGATGTCGACAAAATTTGGAAACTCTTATGAAATGTGGGAGTAGAGAATACGACCTCCAACACCTTTACCAAACCCTAATAAGGATTTTGGTTTTGGAGTTATGCAAAGAGACTCTTGTGGGAAAATTGAACAAGGACAATGAGACTTCATTGGTTCGGCCTCTCAAATCGTCTCAAAACAAAAAGGTGGGCCGTCGTTATTTCCTTGCTGAGATATGAAATAGACTTCAGATGGGCCTAGCTCTTGTTCTATCTATTGTCCATGAACGACAAGTTTTGGGATTCTTTAGGAGCCGATAGCGACTAGGGTAAATATTAAGGGGGCTCAAACAAAGTTCATTTGCCCATTTCTTCTTCTTCATTAAGAAAATTTCTTCTCTATTGCGTACTATTGAATAATACGAGAATAAAAGAGACTTAGAATAGAAAATCGAAATAGTTGTAAACACAAAATCTTACGGCTAAAACACTTGTAGCGTTGAAGCCACACCATTTTGTTTTAGACAAAAATGTATCTTTCTTTTTATGCCATTGGCTAAATGGATGTTGAATGACCAATCATTTTCTTTTACTAAATGACGGATTGATTTGGGGTCGTTAAACCTTTGATAACATCGGTAGATAACATTTTAATGGTATACCGTATTAATACTGTTATCGATATAGACGTTAGACATTATCGATACCACATTCCTCTTGCATAGAGTATTTTAGTAATTTTGTGACAACTAGACATATTTACCTTATTTAGGGGCAAGTACCACTAAGAACTAGTTGGTTTTAACATACTAACTGATCCTTCAATAACAAGATGCATTCATTTTGGTGATTGGTGTTTTGTAACTTGTTTAAGGTAGGTAAAACCAAAAATATATTTAGAGTTTGTTTGGAGGTGTACTTTTAAAATGATTAGAATCGTTTTTAGAGAAAATATTTTTGGGATGTAAAAGATTTTGAAGTGCTTCCTCCTAACAAGAAACACATAACTTGTGCTTCTTGCATAAAGTATTAAGGTGCTTTCAAAATGACTGATCCTAAAATCATTTTCATAAAAAATGCTTTTAACATTTTAAAAGTACTTCTAAACGAGTCATTAATCAAAATATCATCATCTCAAAAAAGATATGCAACTAGATAGAGGCAGCAGCAAATCGAAATATTACAGCCTGATTAAGCGGGGATTAATAGTTTAAGGATTGAAAGCAACTTGTTGATCATATTCTTTTCATATATAAGAGAAGAAAAGCAACACAATGTTTCACTTTAGTTCTTCGTTCATATGGCATGTCCTTAGCTGTCGGTGCTTTAGCTAAACCCTTTCCTTATTTTTCTCCTCCCTTCTTTCTTTTGTTTCTTATTCCAACTTATGATGATGCATCGATCCCTTGCCTTTTCAGTGTAAGTTCCTTAGCGATCTTGGTTGTCACATAATGCATCACACGTGTTTAAATTTAAATTATGTATCATCCTCAAGAGATTTTTCAGTGTTTCCGGAACTCAGGGTAGTAAGCCACATGTTATACAATTGCAAGTGGAAAGACACTTAAAAACAAAAAAATTCATCGCTTATATATATAATCACATATGACGTACCCTCACATTCTAGGCACATTGAAAAAATCTCTTGCTCCAAAGTCCCAACCAAAACAATGTAGTTTATCGATCATTGCAATATGTATATATATGTTCCTTTTGTTCTCCGATGCCAATTTTGCATACAACTAATGACCAAAGTGTAAGCACTTGCAATTCAACTGATTAAGAATTTATTCTTATATCTATAGCATTTCGATCGAAAATTTTATGTCGAATATCATTTGTATAAAACATAAATAGTGAAAAAGGGGAAAATGGATTGAATGATACACAACTTAAATTGGGTAAAGCTTAGTTCGTTGATTAAGAAACTAGGCGTCTACAACTAAATTGGAATTAGTCCAATATCATGTTGCATCAACATGTAATGATAAATTTAAGAATAGATGAAATAATGCACATGTGACTATTGATCTTCATAAAAAGGGACAACATGTTTTGATATCATGACGAAAGAAGTTGAACATCCGCAATAAAATCAGTTGATAATATAAAAAATAACCAAACTCCTTATAAACACATGCAAAATTTCTTATTTTCCCGACGTGTGATACACTACCGACATTTTGTTTGTATAATTTGATCAATGATCAGTCCAGTACATGCCTGCAAGTCTAGGACACTTGTTCCTCATCGGCAACTTTCTGCCTGTGTATGCAACTACGCATGGTACGAATTAAAGATTCCCCTACCCTAGCTTGCTTGCTTGCTTGTGTCATACTGCACATGGTTTCGTTAAATTTCAAGTGTTTGTGTCTGACCCGTACAAAGTGGTAAATTTGTTTAACAATTATTCACCCAGTTAATTGGTAAATTAATCAAACTGCAGAGGGAACAATATTATTAGGAATCTTTGCAATGCTAGATGATAAAGTCGTACTAGAAGCTGCAGAGCTCCCTTTGGAGAGGACGATAATTTTATCCAGAAAGTGAAGGCTCTAGGTTCCTATAAAATTTATTTTGTAATACAAATGCAAATGGTCAAAAAGTGAGCAAGATATAGGACGTATAAATAATTAAATAGTCACATTCTTTACTTTACTAGTTTACTTTCCTCCTTTTTACGAAGAAAATGGCATCCACTGCTGTGGAAAAAGCAAAATACTTCACCATCTTCGGCAAGTGCTTCCTTCTCCATTTTGAGACAATTTTCATGGCTGCTTAGGTAATATACTATGGCTACAGTGTAATTATCGACAAACATTTTGATTCTGTGTAAACTAGGCAAGCTGAACCGAATATCATTGTGCTCAAGTTTGGTTTGTTTAAGTTTGAACTACTGAGCTGAGTTTAAGCCTATCTCGAGTTGTCTCGTAAAAAAATTCAAGCTACTCACGAGCTTTACTAGCTGAAGATACCAATACTCAAGCTTGGTTTACTTTTTAATCGAACCAAACTACGCTTGGCTTGATTCTTTCACGAGCCGAGCTTCAATGAGCCAAACAAGAACCGAACCCAATGCAAGCTCGAATCGTTTCGAGCCTTATGTGTACATTGTCACTTAGTGTTGTTAATATCTTTATTTTATAACTTGTATTTGTTTGCTAGTCGTCTATAACTATACTCTATAATATGTATATTAATAACGCTACTTGATCGTGTAAACGTTATTTTTTTTAAATTCCTTGTACTCAAGTCTAATAGGTGACAATTATTGCCTAATTATGATTAATCTTTGCACCCAAATTTTTCCCGGAGCATCCAAGGAAAAAACCATGCTAACTGACAAAGGAAGAACTACCCTGAAAAAAAAAAAAAAACCATATTCGGATATTCCTTCAGAATCCATTGTGTGAGACTCCCGATTTAATTGATGATGAACAAAGATTTTTGTTTTTTTTTTAAAAGATATTACAAACTAATTAACCTTCCATTGCTGGAATGATAAATAAAAAGAAAAATCTTGCCTTGTGTTTTTTCAGGTTTGATCTCAATTAAGTATATATTGCAAGTACATGTTTTTCTTCGTCTATATATATTACAAGTACATGTTTTTCTTCGTCCGAGTCAGATTTGAGACTTCTTTGTACTATGATGTTGTATGTGAAACTATGGCCAGTAACAGACTAAAAGAAAAATGCGACTCGCTTGAAGAAATTCTCACATATAGTCAAGTTTTAGTCCTAATAATATCACCATTCAACAAAACTATTGTCACTTGTTTATGTTTTTAGTAGAAGCGACGATACTTGCCGCTTGTCACCATGACAATCGAAGTTTACATCTTGAAAGCAATGCATTTAATTCAGAGAACTTTAACGAAAAGTTACTGTTTATTTTAACGAAAAATCATATTTTTACACTAAAAAATCAATCATGACACTATTTATTTTGTCATTATCGTTAAAACTCAAAATTTTCAAATATTTTTTATTAATTTTTATTTTAATTTATTATTGGTGAATTGCGTTACACTCTTATTGCTATTTTAAATGTTGTTGGGTTTCGTCTGCTGTTCGAAACTCCAGAGTTGTCTGTCGGGCATGGAAGTGGAGGGAAATTCATGCCGGGCCCCACCTTGATGAAGTGGCCATTCTGTGCGTGACAAAAGCATCTCTTTCACTCCCACGCTTCTCAACTAGCCGCTTGGCGCGTTTCAACAACCCAATTCGTTGCAGCCGTCGGATCCAGTCATCCAGCGACATGCGATCCTGTCGCCCTCGTTTCTTGTCGGATTTAACCACGCGCTGTGGAGGTGCGTTGGTGCGACCTGTCGTCCTCGTTTCTCGTACCCTGTAAAGTTAACTGACAGAAACTCGGAAGAGTCCCTGTTTTCACCTTGAAGAGGACAAATTTGCCCAAACGACGTAGTCTCGATGAGCTGCCGCTCACAATTTTTATGTAAAATTTGCCAAAATATTTGAAAAATTAGATTTCAATCCCTGAAATAATCAATTTTTAGTAGACCGTTAATACTGATGGATGAATTGTTGATATACGATTTTAAGAGTTCAACAATAGTAATCGTAAAAAAATCAGTTCAGCTAGATCCCATTATCTTTATACTTTTAATGAGTTTTTAAATGTATGAACATGTTGTAATTTATATAAAGAAAAAAGCACTCGTTATCTTAATCTCGTTGAAGAGTTATGCATTACATTGTCATTTACAAGGAACAACCCATTCTACATAGATCCGACACAAGATTTTTGAAGATGTAACACATCCCGAACTATTCTAATTTAAATCTGCTTAAATTTTAGAGTTTTGTTGAGATCAAGTCCATGTCAGTTAAATGTGTTTATCACACTTTGCTAAGTTTATTTGTATCATACTTCATCAATTCCGAAAACTGCAGAGTACCGGTCAACTTCATATATTCACGTACCTACTTGAAAGATTTGTGTTAAGGCATCCTTGTCAAAGCACAAGGTTTCTTTCCAATCATGAGGCAATCACAATGCAACACATGTCAACATCAGAATAAAGCTTCTAAAGTTAACATCGACCGCAGACAGAAGCGGAAGACTCTCATTGACAATAAAAGTAGACATTTCTTCTACAATTAGTCCCTAATGCCATTATTGTACATAAACTCGTCATTAGAACTCACTAGTTGATTATGCTTAAACCTATGTATTGTGTAGAATCTTCACTATTACTGAGAGCTACTCTATTCTCGTGGACATAGCCCAACTTAGAGCATCCCCAGTGAAGGGCTCTATATAATGCTAAAAAAGTGGTGGATATAACCTATTTTAGAGCTCCGAGGAATCTTTGAGGCTTTATAAAAGAATCTCTCATAATGAGGGGCTATATCTTTCGGGCTCTATATGGAGCTATATATATTATTTATTTATTTATGTAGTAATTTCATTAAGCGATGATTTTTTTTTTGTGTTAACTTTTCTTAAGCTGATTATTGGACGTGCTATCTTAAATTTTTTTTATGAACCATTCAACCTAAAAAGTTCAAATTGTGACAAAGTTAGGTTTCATGACTTATGAATTGTTTGTTTGATTAGATTCTCTTATCTCAATCTCATCCGTTGAAAGAAACAAACCTCCACTTCGCACTCTGAAATAATTTGATTTTCACGTATAACACAACAATTTACCCATCACCAATGGGTAAATTAGTATCATACAATTTTGAAAAAAAATATTTAAAAATTTAACCCATCAATGCCCATGAACGTTAAATCAATTTAAAGTTTTAATTCTTATGATATTTAAAACAATCATTAATTAGCCAAATTGCAAGAAAAATAAGTAAGAAAAAAGAATTAAAAATAATAATAAAAGGAGAGTATAAGTGTATTTGCAAGTGGAATGAGAGTGATAAAATTTTGCTCACATAAGTTGCTACTTTTTTTGTGGGATCCACTGTTTTTTGGGGCTAGATGTAGCTCGATTTCATGCTACCCAAGAAAGGAAATTGCTAGCCCCAATGATGGATTTAGCCCTATTTTCCGGCTCATTGGGGATGAAATTTCTTGCTAAGGTTGTAAATGTGGTAGCCTCATGGATGATAAAGCCTCCGTTGGAGATGCTCTTAAGATGAACCTAGTACATCTTCTATTTGTTTTCCTATCCTCATTAAATGATAGCAACAATTTATGAAGATCACAAACTCAACAATTTACTTAATTCTAAAGTTGCCCTAATTTTATGCATCAACGAAGTTCATCCTTCAACAAGTAACAAAGTCAGTCAATTCACGGAAACTTCAGCCTTCAACAAGTAACAAGTAAGTCAAATCCCGGAATAAAGCAAAGGAGAAAAAAGAAAGTGAAAGAAAGGAACAGAATTTTGAACATTTTTCCTTGTCCCAATTATCAAAGAGAAGAGAGTGAAATGATCCTCGCCGGATCATTTTCAAAGGGACCCCGTCAGATTCTTTTTTTAAGGATCTTAGAGATTTCGTGATTGTGATCGTTCATCATACATTGTACAGTTAAAAATCATTTCAAAATTTAAAATTTAAAATTTAAATAGTACATAATAAAAATTGACCGCATGATGTACGATGAACGGTCACGATCACGGAATCCCTAGGATTCCTAGAAAAACGATCTGGCGAGGATACTTTCCGAGGAGAGAGAGAGCGCATAGAGAAGTAGTAGTGTAAAGTTTATGTAGCACGGTCTCTTTCAACGTTTTAAGGTTAAATACTAATTAGATTCTTGTAAAAATATAACTCGTTATGAACTCTTTGTCAAATTTTTTGAATAATTTATATGTCAATATTATAAATATTGTGCAAAAAATATGAGTCGACCGAAAGTTAATGTTCACTTGAAGAGAGTTTCCACTATTTCTCATTGAAAAATGGCGTAATCGCAATCCAAAGTTCCAAACCAACACACACAAAAACAGTCGCTCTCAATTCCCAAGACTCCCATATTCTGTAATTATAGGTGTGTATCTATATGCGGCTTAAGCTTAACAAACACTCAAACCTTCGTGCGATAATGTTTTCTTGCCTCTTTCTTTCTTCGTAGGGTTGCTTCTCTCTCCCTCTCTCTCTCTCTTCTTTTGGGGTGGGCCGTTCTGCTACTACTTCTAGGGTTTTGAAGCTTAAACTCTAAAATAGTGAAAAAAAAGGAAATAAAAATAAAAGAGGGTTTTTGGTTTGGTGGAGCTGTGTAGCTCCTCAGAGTGTCTAAATTTATGCAAGCTGGAGCTGATTGTGATTTGGACTTGGGTTTTTCCTTAATTCTGGGTTTTTATTGGACCTGAATCTAAAATGTGCAAAGATCTTGGTGGGCGAGATTGGCTGCTTGGACTCGCCGGAGAAGATGAAGCATCGGAGGAGTTGTTGTACTGATTGATATTTTTGAGGAAAGAGTTGGAAGGGAAATCAAAGCTCTCAAAAATGCATTTCACTAAGCTTGATGACTCTCCTATGTTCCGCAAGCAGGTTCCCCTCTCTCTCTCTCTCTCTGTGTTTCTGTTTCTGGGTTGTTTGGTTGCATGGTTTTTGTGAGAGCTTTTGTTCTTTCTTCCAAATGCCGTGTTTGGCTGCTGAGAAAATCCGGAAGTGAAAAGAAAGTTTGGAACTTGAATCTCATTTGGGGAGTTGGTGGGTGGGGATTTCTGAGCAGGGAAATGGAGCTGTGCTGCTAATAGTTGTACATGTTTTAGATTTAGTTGCATTGGGGTACAATCATAATCTGCCACATCCCTTAAACTGCTGAATTCTGTAATATGGAATGAATTGATGGGAGTTATGGGAATTAAAGTTGAATACTTTATAGTTTGCTACTGTTGTTTCTGAGTTCCAAGGCAGACCCAACTTTGTTATGGATAGATTTATTATCTTCCGATTGCTAATTGCTTGCATTTTTGTTTCCGTAGTACTGTTTGTCTGTAACTTTCAATCATTTCGGATTCCATAGAAAAACAGAAAGTTATATTGCAGTTGTGTTCTCTGCTTAGGGCCGAATATACTAACGTTGCAAAGATGCATGTTAAATCTGCTAATGCTCTGCTCGGGCTTTAGATTACTCAGTCTCTCCTAGTAACAAGTGTAGCGAATGTTAAATAGCTCACCGTTCCCCTTCTTATTATATTTTCTTTGTGATGTATGTGATGAAATAATACTGTCATATTCAACTTCTGAATGCAAGGATCTCTATCATTGCATTCTGGTTATATCCATTATTCATGGGCATTGAACTTTCGCTAACAAATATCACAGATGCTGTTCATACTTGTGTATGTTATGACATAATTTCTAGTCATAAGCTTGGCTGGGGTATGTAGTAACTTATGTTAGTTTTGTTGGTGCAGATACTATCCATGGAGGAAAATGCGGAAACATTGAGGGAGAGAAGTTTGAGATTTTACAAAGGATGCCGAAAATACACGTATGCCTACTTTCTGGATCCATTTTAGCTTTGCATTTGCAAATTCATTTACATTTCTGATAATGTAAAGTGTAAATTTGTCACCACAACAAACTTGGCCACTTAGTATCTTTTGCTGTTAGCACTTTTATAGCTCTCAAATATGGAGAGCATTTGAACTTCGAGACTAATACAAATGTGATGAAGTGGTTCTGGATCTTCCTTCCTCGCCTTTTTTCTGGATGGAAATCAACCCGCACTAGACTTGGATGTGAAGTTTTGTCTGGGAATTACTTAAAGGCCTTTTCTTTTTTTTTGTTTTGCTTGCAGGGAAGGGCTTGGGGAAGCATATGATGGGGACATTGCTTTTGCTAGCGCCCTAGAAACTTTTGGCGGGGGGCATAATGACCCAATTAGTGTGGCTTTTGGAGGTATGCCGAATTGTCAGCATAAAGAGTACCAAATCGCGCATTGATGATTTACAAATCAATAATTGAACTCATGTCTTCTTCACCAGGTCCTGTTATGACTAAATTTACTATCGCATTGAGAGAAATTGGGACGTACAAGGAAGTTCTTCGATCCCAGGTAATAACTTTGTTTTGTTTGTAATCTACATGTTAAATCTATTGCTGCAAGCTAATTGGCTTCATTATGATTTTACAATTCAATATACTATTTGAAAAATATAGTTATTAGTTGAAACTTGAAAGGGTTTTCCCTTAATTTTGGCTTGCGATGGATTCCTTTTGAAGCTTGATGCTATTTCATTTTTTAACTCTTGCGTTAGAAAGTAGTTTTACTTGAACAAAAGAAACTCAACTTTGTACATGTCATGGCTAACTGTAATACATTGCGGCTTATGCGGTCACAAGAAGTTTTAGGTGCATTAGCTTCTCTAGTCCTTACATATATCAAATGTCTTTCATGCTTTTCATTTTCAAGCTCTCTGTGTTTGTTGCCTGTTGGATGACTAGTTTATTCTTTATCATGGATAATGTAGAGTTGTTATCTTGTTTAACCTGTTTTTCCCTTCCCCCTACAGGTTGAGCATATGCTAAATGACAGACTGTTACATTTTGTGAATATTGATTTGCATGAAGTCAAGGTATTGTGAAAGATTTGTTCGTTAGATGGTTTAGGTTATCACTTAGTTTATTTTCAATATCATTAGCGTCCAAGTGAGTACTTTCCTTGTGCAGGAAGCGCGGAAACGTTTTGACAAGGCTAGCCTTATTTATGACCAGGTGTGTGCTTCATATCCTTAACTAATTTGATAGATCTTCCAGCTATATTGAGATTAACTAAACAATTTGATGTAGTTTTGGTTTTGGACACTTGGTTTGATACTTTGATACTATTTTACAGGCTCGTGAGAAATTTCTTTCTCTGAGAAAAGGCACAAAAAGTGACGTGGTTACCCTTCTTGAGGAGGTAATTTGTGGTGCTAATATCTTGTTTTCATTTTATTTTATAAACCTGTGCTCTTATCTATATTATTGGAAACTATCCATTCTTTACGTTCTAATATGCTATAAGAGAAACTGCAGGAACTTCATAATGCAAGAACTACATTTGAGCAAGCTCGTTTTAGTCTGGTAACTTTCTCAGTCTTGTTTTTCCAGAAATCAATGAGTTCACGCCATTGAGGCCTTGGATTTATGATTTGGACCTTTCTATTCGCAGGTGACTGCTCTTTCTAATGTTGAAGCTAAAAAGAGGTTTGAATTTCTGGAAGCGGTCAGTGGAACAATGGATGCACATCTTCGTTACTTCAAACAGGTAGATTGAAAGTCAGGCTTGCTCTATGTTTTGCTTGCTTTATCATTAGCATGCCGACCTTGAACTGTTGTCATGTGTAGGGTTATGAGTTGTTGCATCAAATGGAGCCATATATTAATCAGGTTTGTTACATGTTCTGGACTTTTTTCATATGTTTTTAATAAGAATCATTTTAAATTGGACCTCTTGTTATTTCCTAGGTCTTGACATATGCTCAACAATCAAGAGAAAGATCCAACTATGAACAGGCTGCTCTTCATGAAAGG
>JAOTRO020106281.1:0-13748 GCA_028566515.2 Pyracantha coccinea | reverse complement strand
TGAACTTAGCCTCTTGCTTGTAGCCCAACCGACCAGTGCTCTTGTCCACGAACTGTTCGGCCTTGTAATTTTCAGTGTAATGGCTTGAGACTCCACCATATTCATCTTTGTACGAAGATCGAGCTTTGCTCTGAACTTCTCTATTGAGCTTTGGTTTGCTCAAGGGCATCACTTTAAGGTAGCCAATCGTGCCACTGCTTGCATACTCAGGCTCTTCGTCATTTTGTTAATTCAGAGGTATTACGTTCAATTTTTGAACTTTGAGACAGGGTTTTAATTGCTTCAGGCCTCCCCACTTGTAAATAAAAAAAGCTGCACGGCAATTTAATTTTAATTGAATTTTTATGTGTACTGATGAACTGATCGATGACGGTATCGTCAGCAGATTGCATCACCATCTTCAGGCTACTGCATGAATAGTCACATCGCTAGAATTCATAGGCATCACATCGGCATAGTCAGCAGATTATCTCCTACTGCATTCTTTTCCAACGATAAATAATTTAAAATGTTCATTTGCTTAAATATTTTAAGGGTATCTCCTACCCAATCCAAAACACCTTTTATATGCACCGACCCAGATTAACTTCCACGTTGACTAGAGAATCGAGAATGGAAGTTCGGAGAGCATGTAAATAAATTCGATTATTTTTCATATTGTTAAGTAATTTTATAATGAAATTTAATTTTTTTTTTTTTTAAGATTTCAAAGTAGATTGTCTTATTTACGTCGTTAAACGATCACATCTATTCCACATCATTCAGTTTTGTTGTTGACAAGTTAGGATTTGGATGCTTTCCTGAGCCAATAGAGAGGATTCTCCTGATCAAGTATTGTGGGTCGTTAGATTTTTATCCAACGACTATAATCATTATAACTTTAAATGGATCTTCCTGTTTGTAACTGTTGGATAAAAATTCAACGGTCCAAAATACTTGGTCAGGAGGATCCTCTCCATTGGCTCAGGAGAGGATCCAAATCCCACATGTTATACTTGAAAATTTGTAATAAGTGAAGGGAAGTGTTGAGAATGAATCTTACATTGATAGAATGAGACATTGCATAAGCTTATTAATAAATTAGGCTATTTTTAATATTGTTAATTTTATGATGAAACCTCAATTTTTTCCAATCTCTTCCAACCCAACTCTCAAACACACTTCCTAAATGTGTTTTTTAAAGTTTCATTTCTAACATATAAATTGCCGTACTCTAATTGTAACAAATGTTATTCTTACCATTTATTTATACTATTTTTGCTATATTTGTGATAAAAATAGGATGCACATGAGTTAGTTGACCTTATTTCTATTGAAGGGATGTTAAAAATACGTGATGATAAGTGTAGCTTTACTCCCAAAATATGTATTTTTTTATAATGCCCTTCACTACGTACCCTTCCTTCCTATACTAAGCTAATTTTTTACCTTTTATAATTTTTTATATTCTAACTAATAACAAATATTGACCACAGAATTATAAAAAAAAATGGCTTAATTGGATTATTAATCTCCGTGTAATAAGGTAATTGGTGATGTGGTAAAAAAAAACTAGGATTTAAGCTTCTGGGGTAAAGTCTGTTAGGATTTAGTCCTAAAAAAAATTTATGTCAACTGTCCGTTAATTATTAGCACGTGAACCATAGATATTAAGCTAAAACAGAACTCTCCGTTAATTATTAGTACGTGAAGATACAAGTAAGGCTAACTTTATCTTTTTAATCTCATATGTGAGCCTTTATGTGCTAACAATTAACGGAAAGTTCACAAAATTTTTTATTTTGGGCCTAAATACTAACAAACTTCACCACAAAGGCTTAAATCCTTTTTTTTTTTTTATATCAAAAGTTATCTTCTAACTATCTTATCATCACAAAGACTAATAATCCAATTAAGCATTTTTTTTTTTTGAAGATTTTTAATTTAAGTCGAATATCATTTATATAACATAAATTTTGGAATTTTATAGGTAATTATGTGAAGTTAGTACATGTCAGATATATTAAAAGTTTGTAAATTGCACGTTGCCAAAACTAGAAATATTACTAACTAGAAAACGAAGTTGTACAATGATAACAAATTACTAAATAAATAAAAGAATTAATATTGGCATTTCATAAATCTTATTTTGCACTTCAAGTGAAATAACTCTACGAACAAATGTAACCTTTATTTTGATTGATACAATGATTTTGTTGTTTGGAATTTTTCTATTGATTGAATAATTTATTTTTAAAAATGCCCAAAATTTATGCTTTGAAATTAGAGTTGTCAAAAATAAAATTGAGACTTGTTTAGTATGTAGGCCATAGGTAAATAAATGTGTAAAAACTGAAATATCTAAAATACCCTTATATTTAACAGTTCATTGGCGGAAGTGGGTAAAGTGGGATAAAAGGGTTGAAAATGTTAGTTTTAGGTGGTAAAGTGAGACAAAACAAGTTTCAGTGTAAGATCCCACATCGCCCAGGGGTGAGGATCATGTAAGCCTTATATGTATATTCTCATCTCTACCTAGCACAAGGCTTTTTGGGAGCTCAATGACTTCGGGTTCCGTAGGAACTCCGAAGTTAAGCGAGTACGGGGCCAGAGCATTCCTAGGATAGGTGACCCACTAGGAAGTTCTGCTCGCGTGAGTTCTTAGAAACAAAACCGTGAGGGCGTGGTCAGGGCCCAAGGTGGACGATATCGTGTTACGGCAAAGTCGAGCTCGGATGTGGTGGGGGCTCGAGCCGGGATGTGGTGGGGGCTTGAGCCGGGATGTGACAATTTGGTATCAAAGCCACTCCATGGCTGGAAGTGTGCCGACGAGGACGTTGGGCCCCTAAGGGGGGTGGATTGTAAGATCCCACATTCCTAAGGGATGAGGATCCTGTCAGCCTTATATGTATATTCACATCTCTACCTAGCATAAGGCATTTTGGGAGCTCACTGGCTTCGAATTTCGTAGGAACTCCAAAGTTAAGTGAGTACGGGGCTAGAGCATTTCCAGGATGAGTGACCTACTAGGAAGTTCTGCTCACGTGAGTTCCTAGAAACAAAACCGTGAGGGCGTGGTCGGGGCCCAAAACAAACAAAATTGTGCTACGGCGGAATCGAGCTTGGGATGTGATGGGGGCCAAGGCGGGGATGTGACATTCAAGGTGTAAAGTGAGACTCAATGGCAGTTTCAGGGGGCATTTCGACTAATAAATCTTTTTTTTTATGATTACACATGTGAGGAGTATATAATGAGAATTTTATAGTGCTAATAACTGTTCTTATTAATAAAGTATGTTTATAGGGAAAAAATAAATCATAAAAAATAAAAAATATAGTTAAAGTATATATTTTTTTTGTTGGTATATTATGTTCCAATTATCAAATATAGACTATGATTAGAGTTTGAAGCTAGAGTAGGATTGCAGATGCTAGTAAGAGGAATAGCTTGTGTGGCAAGAGACTAGTATATATAAAGTCAACACACTAAAATGGTGAAGCTTTCAATTGATATTTTACAAAAATAATTTTTGAAGAGTAATTTATAATTTGTATGATTTGGATTAAAAGCACAAAACTCTTAATCGACACAAGCTGTTTTGGGAAGCTATTCCTCTTACTTTTTTTTATATTTATAATTTTATTGAATCTAACTGCTAATATCTAATATGATCAAATCTAACAATATAAAAAAGATCTAACAGCTCAAAATTCACCCAAAACTCTATGAACGCCTATGTATTTGTTCAAACAACCACACAAAAACTCACTTTCTCCTACAATTCTTCCAATTTTTCTTTCTACCATCTTCCAAAACCATTTCTTCCCATGTATTTGTTTCATGTGTTTGTGTTTATACATCTTTATCATGTGTTTCATATTCTTCCATAGTGTTTCATGTGTTGATTTAGTGATTTTTCAATATTTATCGGAATTTAAATATTTTAAGGTTAAAATGTTCATAAATTTAATTTAGGATAGTCTACATATTTTTTTAAAAAAAAGTTAATTTAAAAGAAAAAAATTGGCCTAAATTCATTCTTTAATAATCTTGGGCTAAAATTTTAGGTCAGAAAAATTGTTTCTGAGTTAAAACCTAAATTTTATGAGTTAAAAATTTTAAATTTTACTTCAAAAGTTGGAGATGTTCTAAAGGGTGAGGGTGGCGGCCTTGATTTGGTGCCCCTCCATGATCTCCCTAGTAAGCTTTTGCCTCCATTTCTTCAAGAGCACGTGGTCACCTCTTCATCAATAAAAAGGAACGCCAGAAAGATGTTGTGAAATCCCCCGGATGTGATAGAATGGCGAAGTTCAACTATTTTTTGTATCAAAATTAAACTTTCAATTTTTTTTCTTTTCATGACATGTATTACTGATTGCTTTGAATTTTTAATGTTTAAATGTTGTAAATACAAATCTAGTGAATAATTGTAATGCTTAAATTTTGTATAAAATCTATTCACAGAGTAAAACGTAACATTGTAGTCTGGCCGTTAAACTTTGTTAGTTTCTGTTATTTTTATTTTTTTGGCTTTACGGTGGTTGTTTTGAGATGGATAGAATGGATCGCGTATCGGATTGGAAAAGCTGAAAAGCTGAATCCACTGAAATCGTATAAATTTGTTAGGAGGATCAAAAACGTCAAATTATTTCACGAGTTGTCGGACGAAGTCGATTGTGTGTGACATCAGATCTTGAACTGTTAATAATGTTTTCAATGGAATTTATTGGAAGCCCAAAAGAAAACAGGCTAAATCCCCTAAGGCCCAAGCTAGCCCATAATGTGATTGTTTTTCCAGTCCCATTCGATAATTAGCTTTACTCTCATGCATGCATACTGTTTAATCACGAGTTTAGATTTACTAGGATGATTGAAAAATATATTTGACTTTTGAATCCTTACTCTCATGCATGCATCCTTTCTCTGTCTACTTTTTCTTAATTATTTGAATCATTTTTGTAATGTCATCACACTTTCCACCCATGTTAACGTCAATGTTTCATAAAGATAGGCCTATGATCAACATCAATATTTTTTATAACTTGACTATCTGCTAATCCAATAGGAGTGGAGTTTTTTTTTTATACCTATAATCTTGATATAATTAGAAATGGGACCATATTGATGTAAATCGTAATTTTGGTTCAAATTTCCTATGTGGATTTCTTACAAATAAGGTGTATACTCTAAATTATTGGGGGATGGTATTTAGTTACAAAAAATAGGAATTAAAATGATTTTGGTTATTGAGTTCTATACATTTAGCAAAATATGAGTATAAAGTCATTTCACTTCTCAACTTTTTCTTGTATTTACTAACACATATAGAATAAGAAAAGTGTGAATTTTTACTTACGTTCCATAATAAGATGCCTAAAAACTATGAATTAGGTCAATTACGGAGGCTATTGAATCCAATTCTCTTTTCCTTACTTCCCTTATTTTTAAGGTCTCAAATTTCTTCATTCTCGCACTTCTATTAAGTAAACATACCTTCGATTATATACAAAGTATTTTTTAGGAGAAAGACTTTTATGGAAAAGGCTCACAGTGTTTGTTGAGAATGAATCCTACATTGATGTGAGAAGGACCTTGTAAGGTCCATCCTCTCATCAATGTGAGATTCATTCTCAACACACCCCTTCACATGTGGTGAATTTTCAAGCCTAACACGTGGACAACACAACTCAAGTGACATGGAGCATGTGTGGCCGTTAAGCTTCACACGTGACAACCTGCTCTGTAACCATGAAAAAAATTTCACCGGAATTGTTTAGGAAAATATTTGTATTTAATTTGTAATTCCTTTTTTTTATTGTGAGCCTTATTAGGTTAGAGATTTACTATGATAATGCTCTCATATATATTGTACTATTCAGATCAATGAAATTCATTCCTTCTCAACAATGTTCTAGTCCAATAATACAAATACTATTTGTAAATCTTTTAATTCTCAATTCTCAATTCTCATTGCATAATATTTATATATATACACACATAATATATATATATATATATATAAATGTCACCGTCACTTCCATATAAATTGCTCCTTTTGAGGTTCAAAGATAATTCATTAAGACAGTGAGCAGCCAAAAAGATCCAAACACAATTGTCCCAACTCACAAGGGAGCAACTGTTTGATACTTTTGCATGAATGCAAAGTGGCATAAATCACAACCATGCCTCTCAGTCGACCAACAAAAACAGAATAATGCTCACTAACAGATAAATATTTTGGTACATTCATGCTATACTCCAAATTCAGAGGGCCTTGGATGCTCAACTACTCTTTCACAAGGCGGGATCCATCTCAAGGGAGGCCCTCCAACAATTTCCAAACCAACTGTTCATAACTGAAAACGACAACAATTCAATTAACTTGTGCAGTACCATATGCAGCCAGAAGGAGTCATTCTTCCTAACACATGTGCACATGTTTCCCTTGTGCTCATGGTCTACAGGTAAGAAAGAATGGCTCCTTACAGGCTTAAGCGAAAGCCGAGCTAATCTCAGCATTCGGGTGTTTGTGTATGGTCTCTCTTTGGATCATGGCAATAGTCATAGACCACGTAGTTCCGCTGCACCCACTCCATGGCCAAGTACTGCTGCTGGCTAAGTCCCGATGAGCCGGACGATGAGGCGGAGGGCGGTCGGCATGACGTAGGGCTATCGGATTTACACCCACCAAGTTTGAAATTGTTGTACTTGCCAATAAATGGTTGGTACTTGTAGTCGGCTTTGTATTTTCCATCCTCTGTGGCCCATGATGATGCATCCCATATCGATCCATATGCCCACATCGGCCTCAATGGAAATGTGGCATCACTCTTTCTCTGGTACCATCTTATGGGCACATCATCCACCAGGAATCTGCAAATTAATTACATCACATAAATATCTATACAACATAGTTAAGTCAAATGAGACTCTACGCTGCCTCACAATTTAACACTGATTCTCGTGCTATATGTATCGAACAATTTAGGTTTGATGCAACAACTCGATGAATATGAAAGATTTTAAGTCAAAAAGAAAACAAAAGGGTAATGCTAGGGAGACTATATAAATTTGTAGACTAAATCTTGCAAACTAAATGGTATGGAAATTAATGATTGAATTATTACTCAAGTGTTAATTAATATTCTTATTTCTATTGGTGATGCACAATTTAATTTACAAATTTAGTCTACAAATTAGTCTATCTAGTATTACCCAAAACAAAAACAAGAACATAAAACGGCCGAGTTTGATAATTATTTAGTTTAGTTTTACCTTTTGTGCATGAAATGTTAAAAAAATGATTAAATACAAAAATGCATGATACAGAAATAGAAAACTGAACAAAAAATCAAATAGTTATCAGAGGAAACAACTGTGGTTCACAGATTCTCCTTCTAAACTACGGTGGACAAGACACTGGACAGTTTGGCTTGATGTTTACCATACCTAAAAACACATGTGACATGTATGTACAAAGGTACAAGATTCAAGAATTTTGTGGCACTACTCTATACTCACATGATCTCAGTAGGATTCCATACTATAGCGTAGTTGTGAAAGTCCTGTGTTGGATCGAACCAGAGATGAAATCTCTTCTCTCTTCCAATGATGTTTCCATCTCCACTTCCTCTGATGTACACATTGGTTTGCAGAGTATAGGGCTTATCAGGAGTTGTACCAAGGAACTCAATATCGATTTCATCGTGGTTCCCCGGATGTTCTTCGTTGTTAGAGAGCTATTAAAACAATTTAAAAAGTTAGACTTAAAACCCAATTTTCACTTTTGTATTCAACCTAAGAATTTAACAATAAAATTTTAACGTGTGCACAAGAAGTGATATTGGTACACCCATTTTTTTCTCTGCATACATGTTTATTCTACAATTTGAATAGTATAAATGAGAGAAAGTAAGTGACAAATATAAATAAAGGTTGCACAGAAGGGGGAGAAATGTGTGTAGAAATCGTTTTGAATGTGCAGTTATGCGAGCAACGTCTCACATACATAGAATGAAGTAATCACTCCAGCAGTGTAACCAGGTTGGAGCTTAACGGCTGCACCAAAATATCCAGAACGGTACGGATGTAGTGACTTGAACCCACTTCCTGAAATATGTCAAAAATGTAGCAGAGGATAAAACAATCTGAGAAAATAAGCACAGAAAACACTTAACTGAAGTACAAAAAAGCATGAAATTATGCTGAGAAAAAAAAAACAATTGAGGTATGAAATGAAATCTTCTAATTTGATGAGAAGCCAAATCAAAACTCAAAAGCACTTGATGAAAGTATAAAAAAGCATGAAGCTTCGCTGAAAAACTAATGAGAAATGAAGTGAATCTTGTAGGGTTGAGTACCTGAGCTACTGTCAAGCCAGAGTGTTACAGTACCTTGGTCTAAATTTTGATGTTGAGGACCCCAAAGGGTTCTAAAACCCTGATCAAACCCTAGAGTGCTAATTTTAGAACTAGGGTTATAGCCAGGTGAGGGGGGACCCTGGGCAATGCTTGAAGAAATCATTAGGAAGAGAAGGATTAGGAAGATGAGAGGAGCCATGAAGATTGAATTGAGAAAAGGATAGAAGGAATGCAGCGAAAAACAGAGGGGTGGGGTAAGAGATTTTTGAAGTTGGGTAGGCATATGAAATGAGTATGGGATTACATTTGGGTATAAATAGAGTGATCTATAGGCTCCACATTGCAAAGGTGATAAGTTGGTTGATGGGGAAGTATGCATGTAGACAAAAAGTCTACATAAAAGGATAAAACAATAAAGATAATAAAAGAAAAAAAAGGTAAATTGACATTTGATTTCTGAACTATTATTCAAGTAAAAATTGACACCATAAATTATTTTTTTAAAATTAACCCTGAACTAATTGAAATCAGCCAATTAACCTCTCGTCCGTTGGATTCTATGAAATTTGATCCACTTTACCATCAAATATTGACAGAACTTTACCCTCAAGAGTGAATCACAAGTTGGTCACGTGCTAGTATTTGATGGCAAGGTAGATAAAATTTCATCGAATCTGACAATGAAGGGTTAATTGGCTAATTTCAAATAGTTCAGGAGGTTAATTTATCAAAAAAAAAAAAGAATTCAGAAGATCAATTCAAATGGAGGAATAATTTAGGGGATCAAACAACAATTTCCTCAAGAAAAAAAATAGTTCAACTTGTGGGATAGGTTTTTGACTTTTTTTTTCCTTTTTCCCTCAAATAGATTTAATGAAAAAACTTCCATATATGTCAGAAAGAGTGGGATGTTATGCATCCCCGTGATTTGGAAACTATGCATTTTCAGGAAAAATGTATCGGGCAAATTTACCTATTGAAATCTTGTTTGATCTTAGTTTTGGTTTAAAACCAATTTTCTTTTGTCTTGAGGTCTCCAAAAATGGATAACACTTGGTCCATTCATTTGGAGGTAGGAATTTTTACGTTTCTCTCAATTACAGTTTGATGACATGCATCAAAAAGAAAACTCTTTGAGGTAGGAAATTCTTGTTTTACAAAAAGAGCCAAGTAATTTCTTCAGAAAGTTTACTTGGATATTACATTCTTCAAAAGAAATGAAATATTTTTTAGCTTAATTAGTTAACTATTATTCCATGGTAAGTATGTGTATCAATATTTATTTGTATAAAAAGACACAGAAGTTGGCTTTCTTAGTAATATATAGGTCATGTTCTCTATTCATGTTGTGATGATGTTGATGTGGCCAAACATTGGATACTGAAAAAGTTGCTATAGGTTTCTCTCTGCAAATCAATGTTTAGTGATATGATCCTTAATTAGTTTTACTTTTAATAAACGTCGAGCCTGTGTAACTTTCAATAAGCAGGCGAAGTAATCACATTTATGGTTACAGAACCTACTCTAAATCCTAAACCCGATATATATAGAGATACACACACACACACACACAACTAAATGTCATTATACATTGGTGCGGTGGACTTTTGGGGAGTTTGCAGAGGTCAAAGTAGTTCACAAATTGTGGAAGTAGGTACTCTGATTCAGTATTTGATGAACAACCTTCCCTTTACAAGCAGACTTGACCAACGGCCACATCTCAGATATGTAATTTTCCTTTGACTTGAAAGTTGTTTATTCTGGAACAAAAACATTGAAAATCAAATTATTGGGTTATTCGACAAAAAAAAAATTATTGGGTTAAATATCGCATGGATAAACAGAAAAAATGCCACGGGTCAACTCTTTTCGCACCAAATAGGGGTCGTATATCATAGTAAGTTAGCTACCAAGAAACTATACTTAGAAGGGAACAAAACTTAATATAATTATCATTACGTAGGCACAAAGCAAGAAAACTGTATACCATACAATGACCCTAATCACTGCAGCTTAACAACGAATTACAAGTTAAAAGAACGAACATGTATTTTAAAAAAGCACTAAAATGACAATTATTAGACTTGATCAGTCTATCTATAGTCGGTTGCTGACAACAAAGATGCTAATGCTCTGGCCCATAGATTGGCCAAGTTGGCCTTCTATTTTGATTTAAATTTCTTTTGGGTTTGAGAAACCCCCAAATTTAATCCGTGATTCTTTATCAGTTTGATTGTGTACTCATTAATAATCAATAAAATGTTTTCGTTTCGGTTGAAAAAAAAAGAGTTTTAATAAAACACTCTATGTACTGTTCACTTTTAACGAAAAATCACATTTTTACCTTTAACTGGTACTATTCACTATACCTTTAAAATGAGCTTTTCATCAAAAGAGAAGTTTTTTTGGACTTTTCGTTAGTTTTCCTAAAAAAAAAACGATTTGAATTATCTTGCTACAATGTGGTTGGTCCCACAAATCACAAATAAGTTTTTTTTTGTTTAGGGATTGAAGCTCGCTACAATTTCTTAAAACAATAACAAATATAAAATCGTAGAGATTAAATAGTAAAAACCATGTAACTCATGTTCATTTAGGCAGACATGTGCCATTACAGTCCTGCTCTCCTAAGGTCTTCATTTTTAGGACTTGTGAAGTTGAAATGCAAGTTAGCCGTAAGATTATATAGTTTAGATAAAAACTTAAAATATTTTGCTTTATTAAATTGTCAAATATTTTAAGTCTTTAAATCTAAACTAATATAATCTTGTAGCTAATATGCATTTAGTCTTCAAAAATCGTCAAAATGAAGATCTTAGACCATCTCCAACCGAAGGGTCCAAAGGGTCAGAAGGCGAAAACAGTCTCCAACCAAGGGCTACGCCAAAGGGCTCGTGGGCCCCACTGGACAAAAAGGGCCAACAAGCTGGCCCAAATGAGCCAACCAGCCATCCCCGGGCTAGGCCAAATATTGAGTATTCCTGTCGGATATAACCAACAACATTGTTTTTTTTTTATTATTATGAAATTTTAAATTTTTTTTTAAATTCTATTTTTTCCTATATCTTCCTAAGTCATTATATAACATTAAATTAAATTAAGTAACATGAAACAACATTAAATAATATTAAATTTAAATAATAAATTATGTTTGACCGTCGGTTAGAAACGGTTTTTTGTGACAAGGCTAAAACGAGCCATATGGCCCTTTGGCCCTCGATTGGAGATGAGGGCAAATATGATCATGTACTGTTCATTAAAATATTAATATCTTAGAGAACCAAAGGGCTAAAACGAGCACTTTTGACCCTCTTTCAGTTAGAAATGGCCTTAAAAGAGCAGCACTCTGTGGCATAAAATCGTAGAGCCTTGGATCCAGGATTTAAAAGTGGAGTGGGCTGAACTTCTAAGCTAATTTTTTTCTCAATCAAATTTTCAGCTTTGTCTCTTTTGTTTTTACTAATTTTACATATATAACCGAAGAAACATAGGATATGCCATTTCATAACATCTATAATAAGATACGTGATTACAAATTAAAATGATTACAATAATCTAGACTACTATTTTTTTTTTTTGACAAACGATATTATCTACACTAAAAATGTGAGGAAGTGGACTAAGCCTTTTCATATTCTTATTCCAACACTTTAATTTTGAGCCGTAAATCACAACATTAAATCCAATAAATTCAAAAAAGGAAATGCAGCGTTTTGACTATAGCTGCAGCCTTATAGTTACAGGTCGTCTTCTTCGTTAGGAAAAATATACGTTTGAAACCCTAATCATATTGCCCCGCCGTCTCCTAAAGGCAGCGGCAGCTGTGAGCTGACCAACTGGGAGCTGGGGTGGGCTGGAATTGTCTGCACACATAGATTTTTCCTTCTTTGGATCTGTTTTCGGGTGGGGTGTAAGGTCCGTGCCATTGCATGCGGCATGTGTAAGATATATATTTAGGTGGTGTTGATGTTATAATTTTATAGGAGGCAAGTATTTAGGTGGTGTTGATGTTATAATTTCATGTCAATACTATTATAGAATCTATAAATGCAATATTTTTTGAGGATATATTTCCATACAAAATAGGCAAGTCTAATTTATTGAAAAAGAGATTACATGATGATGTATCTGAGGTTAATGATGAACCTAGAGAACATGATGATGGTTCATCCTCATCTAGAGTTCAAGAAGAAGAAGAACTTGAACCTAGAAGAAGTAAAAGGACAAAAATTCAAAAGGACTTTGGTCCTGATTTTGTAACCTTATTACTGCCATGTCAAATCTGAACAAGTCCTATCCTCTTCCAACCTTCGTCAACCCCACCCCGTGACCTCGTCGGCTCCAGCAGCATCATGTGCAAGCTTAAAGCTCACTCGCCAAGCCCACGTCCATACCTTAATCGAGATACCCCAATCCGTAATCCTCCCAACTTTTGTCGGCGCAATCTCACTGCGGGGTGGAGTCTGGTGGTGGTGGGAAAGGACGGTGGCTTGGGATAATGGGATGGGACTCATGAAAGGCTGGTAGTAATTTGGTGAGGGAGAAGACGTGTTTGGATAGCAGAATAGAAAGTGTTTGGCAAAAAGCATAAAGGCTGATTGGTTATGTGTTAGCAGATTTGGGATGGACAGGTGTTGTGATCTTGTTGTTCCACGTATCCAAGTCAGTATACTGGTTACTTCCGGGAGAGTACCCAATTATTGTTCCTTGAAATTTGATTCAACTTAAGAAATAATTTGGTTTTATTAGTTAGATCAAATTTTAAAGATCTAAATTGATTGATGTGAATAATTTGGTGGAAGGGATCCGGCCCTTCCCAGAAAATGAACGGTGGAAAAAAGATTGAAACTTTTCTGAAAACCCAAGAGCTTGGGAGAGTCCCATCCAGATCTCTGAAGCATTGATGGCTGAAAAAGTGGATGGGAATGTGAAAAGCATTTGAAAAATGCAGAGGGGTTCTTCTTCTCATGCTTCAAAAATGGTTGCTTTTTATCACTAGAGAACAAAAATGGCTGCTTTTTAACCCCATAAAATGATTGTTCTTCTCGTCTCCAGTGTAGGTGTGGCAGAGCATTGGCTTTGGGAGGAGGAGGGTCCAATAAACTCTCAGCACCTCTTAGTATCTTTAAAAGTTATGTCAAATATAGTATGTTAAAATTTTATTTGATACTTGATATGATAAATCAAATACAAGTGTTAAATTTTTTTTATTTTTCAATAGATGTATCAAATATTTATTTTATTATTTTAGTAAGCCTAGAGTTACATTAACTATTAAAAAATAATCAATAGTTTTAGTTTGTATTCTATTGGTTGTTAATGAGACTCATGTATTAAAAAATTAAATTAAATATATTTGACTCCTTCTTTGTTTGTTGTCAAAAAAGGCAACTAGAAAGTAAGGAGTC
>JAOTRO020106054.1:0-13754 GCA_028566515.2 Pyracantha coccinea | reverse complement strand
TCTGACAGTGCATCACCCTTGTAGGGTTTATTTACTTATGTTTAAATTTCTGTACTCCTTATGCTTGACTGTACCTAGACTATTCTAGCTCTGAATTGTATCACACTATACTTTGCGTACACTTGACTCTGGAACGTATTTGAGCTTGGAATAGTTTTATGTTCCTATTATAACGTTTCCGCACTGTGCACATGGTTACGTCACGTTCACGTGACGGCCAACATGCCCTCCTTCGGGACGGGGTGTGTCACAAACTCTAAGTTTGTCAATTTTTCTAACTTTCTCTCTAGTTGTTTGTATTAATCTCATACATAAATTAATGTTGTGAATTTTTTTAATGATTATTATTAATAGAATTCTTGTATTATTTTCATATTTTCTAATATTGCTCCAACATAAATATTACAGTATATACAGTGCTACTAAACCCATATGTGGTAGAAATTCTAAATTAATTACAATGAGTTAACTTGGCATATAAGGAAAAAAATTAATAAATAGGGGGGAAAAGGTCTACTGTCGCTCAGCGGCACTCCCCGCCCCCAACAAACACCACCACCCTACTTTTTAGAAATTTTAAATTAATTACAATGAGTTAAATTGGCATATAAGGAAGAAAATAATAAATGGGGAAAGAAAAAAAGGTCTACTGCCGCTCAGCGGCACTCCCCGCCTCCAACAAACACCACCACCCTACTATTTAGTTCAGATGACACCGCTCTTCCCTCTCTTTATGTTTCTCTCTCTCTTTCCTTCCTCTTTCTCTCCCTCTCGTTCTTCTCTCTCTATCCTCGTTGGTACGGCATGCCGGCTAATCGGAGCCCATAATTGCCCATAATTAGATAGCTTTAGTCCAACAAACTAAGCTTATGCGTTACCTATACTACTTGCCTAAGAGACCCCTATTCATGTCGAATTACGATATCTTGGAAATTAGGCAATATAATCATACTCTTAGGAAGATTAGATATCTTATCCTGAATACACTCCAATTTAATAGGGACTACTCGCTCAAGATCTCTATAAATACCCTAGTTTGGGTATTTATCTGGAGAGAACAAATATCTCTTTGATCTCCAATAACTTCTCTCTAATCATCTATACACATATTCTCACCGTTCGTCTACGCAAAGACATGGAGAAGCATCTCCTAAGTCTAAGCACCTTCATCAAGGATGATTCACAATGTTACACATCACACCATTCCTTCTCTAGAACTACATCAGTGATTCGATTGTCCTATCCCAATGATATGCAGGCAGCCTAATCCGGATTTATTCACATCCCAAATCAACCCCATTCACCCTTCATTAGAGTCCATGGGTAATTCCGACTGAATATCGCCTCTGTCCATGGATGTGTGCAAAATTAGTTTCAACACCGAACTCTCACAAGCATACAAAATCATTTAACTTTCGCATGAGTCCATATAGTCTATATACTATATTTCTTGTCAAACTGATAACAAAATACCATTTCTTCTCAAACTCCAACACAAAATGAAGACATCATTTTGAGAGGTTTGTGGTGTTTTTTTACACCTTTTATTATCTATCCCAAATACTGAAGAGTAAAAATGAATATTGAATTTGGCTTCAGATAGCACTATATAGTAAAAATAAGTAAAGCCATTACTAACCTGGTATTTTGCTTTCTACAATAGCAACGTCGCTAAATTTTTTAGGTATTTGACATCATAAAGTTTGGATTGCAAATAAGTCACTGAGTTTCAATTTTGCATTTTACACCACATGATTTTTGAATTACACCAATTCAACCTCGCCGTCAATTTCATCTTCTAATTAGATGTTACGTGTTTCTGTGGCATCAAGTTGGCCCACATTGTAAGCACTAACTGACCGTCAATTTTAATGTTTAATATTTTACTTTTCTAATCCTTTTATAAAATTGACAGTCAATGTGTGCTTAAAATGTGGGTCTAGTATGTCTCATATTAGCAGCTGATGTTTTTTTTTTTTTTTTTTTTGAGAGAGAAACGATAGAAATTCATTAACATAACCAATCACTTACAAGGATGCCAGATGGGGTACATATACTTCAGTGATCAATTTTTTGATCTGAAGGTAATAAGCACAAATACAAATGATTTTAAAACCCCTATATGGACATCACACAAAACACACCACTAAAACAAGAAATCCCGAAGTTGATATGTTCCATAGACACGTGACATACTAGGCAACGAAAACCTCACCAAAACCTACGCGAGACAGCGAGGCTACAAAACCGCCTAAGCGACACAAAAACCTACGCGAGACAGCGACGCTACAAACAAATTCGCATAAGCGACACGAAGGCTGAAGCAACAGACCAGTAATAAAACTAAACTTAAAAACAAAAGAAACAGGTGGTGCAGCTGCAAGTTGGCAGAGGCGTGGGGAGCAAAACCAGGGCATGTGCAGAAATGGAGAAGTGTGACGCCAGCTGTAGTCGAGACAAACAAAGAGAGGTGGGGAGGAAAGGGTTCCAGCCAAAGCCACCGTAGTCGTCAGAACGCCACCACAAACCAAACCAACATAATAGTACCGAGGGCCACCATAGATTCCTCCGAACAAAGTTGGTCACTGTAATGACAGGAAATAACAGCAATGACATTGGTGGAAAATGGGTTGCCAAGCCAAGACCACCCACGCCACTAAACTGCCATCCCCACCACCACCATGAACCCAAAGAGGAAAAAATGATAGTTCCAAGGGCAGAGCCCTCGAATGTCCAACAACCGAGTGAAAAAAAACACTAGCAAATATGCACACCCACCCAGTGGGAGACCAAGAAGCCACCACCGGGAAGCTCCATGTGCAAACCCCACCCAGGAGTTACATGAAGCTGAATAAACAAACCCTCCGGAGGCGAGACCGTTACCAACCTGGCAACATCAGAAAAAGAAAAGTAGATCAAATACCCGCAAAACAACCCAAAACCCACCCAAAACCAGAGATCTAAGGCCTAAACAAGAGCCCTGTGCGGCAATAAAACGACAGAATGGATCAGAGGCTCGACATCGAAACCCTGGGAACCGGTTGCGCACCTTCGAGAAGAAAACAGAGAAGAAAGAGAAGAAAGAGAAGAAAAGAGAGCAGTGAGTGGAGGGGGTTCCGGGGGGGGGGGGGTCATAGCAAGGGAAGGAAGAAGGAGCAAAGGGTGGAAAGGCTAGGAGGATAGGAATGGTAGAAGGAGGTGGGAGGGGCTGCCGCCGGCCCAAGCCTAAGCAAGAGGCCGGCGGCTGTGGTTTGCAAGGTTAGGGTTTTACCAAGAGCAGAGAGGGAGAGCGAGAGAGGTAGAATTTCACGTTAGACACATTGAATTACACAATGAAATTGACAAAAAGATTAAATTTGTACAATTTAAAAACCAAATGATGTAAAATTCAAAAATTAAAACATCGTGACTAATTTTCGAATTGATCCTCAAACCTGATGTAAAATACAGTTACTTTTCATGTCGAGATGATATAGAAGGTGTAATTAAAAGATTATAATTTTCAATGGCAAATTATAAAATTGTCCATAGCAAAAAGTGGCATGTACTTTTGTCAATCTTGACAAATATTTGGCGTGTTTCTGACCAAAAAGAAGGTGAGAATTCTTAAATCATTTTTATTGTTTAAACATTTGGAGTGGAGTGGAGTAGTAGGCATACTATACGGTACCTAGATGGATGATGATTACCGTAGTGATGGAACCAACAACAGATAGACATATTTCGCATTTCTATATTTCTAATGAAAAGTTTAGGGCTTATCCAGTTATATCACATGACAACACCCGTAGGATAAGAGCAATTCCAGCGTTGCAAAGGCCCTCTAAGGCTATTCACTATTGAATCCACCTAGTGAACAGTAACTGTGCTTAATGAACAGCAACTGCATTTTGCATCTCCATCCCTAAATAGCCCTGGCAATAGGTAATTAAATATTAATATTTTTTCCTCACCCAATCCATACATCCTCATCACCTTTTCCCTTTTTCCCCTTATTTGGTCAATTCTCTCTCTCTCTCTCTCCCTCTTTTCTAGCTCACTCTCGTGAGCTCTCATCCTCCTTCCTCTTCAAACCATCAACAAATCAAGCTCAAAAATAATATTTTTGGAATCCCTAGAACTCAAGGAACCCAACCATGGCCTTGCATGCGGCATCGGTGCATGGTGCGATGTCCTACCATTGAAGCTGAAAGCTTGAGCTCTCAATCTCGAACCCAGGTGATGTTTCTATCACTATCTTGTGTTCTTGAGCTTTAAATCCTGTTGTGTTGTAATTCTTATGGTTTAATTCGAGGGCTTAATTTCCTGCATGCATCCCATTCTTTTCCATATTTCGACAAAGGAAAACGGAAGAATTCGAGCCAGGTCACCCCACGTCAGCCGCACATCACACAGCCCTCAGGCTCTCATGCGATGGATTTTTGCCTGGCTTGTCCACTGGGCCTCCCCCAAGCCCTATTGCCCGCATGGGCTGGAGCCAATTGCTGAGGCAATTGGGTGATTGGAATCGCCGGTCCATCGGGCTAAAGAGTACGGTGGAGTTGCTCTAATTAAGGCCTACAAGGGTCAACTCTGCTCACTATCTTTAAAATATGTATTCTTATAATATTATATTTGTTGAAGATGATCTTAGATTATGATTGTGTAAATTTTAGATATATTTGGGTTCTAGTTATTCATTTTTTGTAAGATTGCATTTACCTGGAGAACAAGTTAATCTTCTCCTCATTCTTTACAATAAATAAGGGCACTGTGTGGGAGAATAAGAACACACAAGAATTCTTACAATTTCTCCACTTTCTCTTGCCGCCGCACCCTCTTTTCCCTCATTTAAATATAGGTCACAACACATTATCAGCACGCTCCTACATTGCACAAAGGCTTTTCTCAATGCTCTGGGATTGATTAATAAGGAAATATATTCTCCTGTAATGGATGTGATCACATTCCGCTACCTTATTAGTTTGGTAGTTTCTGAAAAAACTAGATATGCAGCTCATGGACGTGGTAACCGCATATCTCTATGGTGATCTTGATACAGAAATCTATATGAAAGTTTCTGAATGACTTATATTGACTGGATCAAGTAGTTCCAAACCACAGAACACCCTCTTCATTTGATTAAGGCTTTTACTCTCCAGATTGAAACAATCTGGACGGATGTGGTATAACCGTCTGCGTGAGAATTTGATTAGTTACAGATACGTGAACAATAAACTATGCCCTTGCGTGTTTATTAAGAAGTCACATTTTGGATTTGCGATTGTTGCAGTCTATGTTGACGACATAAATCTCATTGGGATTCTTGAAGAGCTTGAGAAAACTACCGCACATCTAAAGCTGTAATTTGAGATGAAAGATCTTGAGAAAACTCAATATTGTCCCGGCCTAGAGATTAAATTCTGTTCGAATGAAATCCTAGCACATTAGTCAGACTACACCTAGAAGGTGTTGCCTTGTTTTAATGAGGATAAAGTGGAGCCTTCAAGTACCCCTATGGTCGTGCTAGATGCTAAATAAGATCTTTTTCATCCTAAGGAAGATGCGGAAGAGATTTTGGAACATGAAGTTCCTCATCTAAGTGTGATTGGTGCTTTATTATACTTAGCTCAGTGCACTAAACTAGACGTCTACTTTGATGTCAATCTTTTGGCAAGATACAGCCACACGCCCATACCAAACACTGGATAGGTGTTAAAGACATATTTCGTTACCTCAAAGGTATGACGGATTTCGCTTTGTTATATCCTTATGAATCATCGAGAAGTGCTACAAGTCTCCTCAGTTTTTAAGTTGATTCTCGCCTTGTTGGTTATGCTGACGCTGAGTACTTAGCTGACTCATACAAGGTGTACTCTCAAATGGGTTACATCTTTATCATAAAAGGCACCGCCAAGCAGACCTTAGTTGCCACTTACTTGAACAATGCTCAGATTCTTGCCCTACATAAAGCTATTTTAGACTCTCGACCTGCATGAAGCTATTTAGCAATGCTTCTGGTTGAGACTTTCCTCCATTGTTGATCTCCCTACAATGATCTTTAAAGATAATGCAACATGTATCGAACAACTTAAGAAGAGATATATCAAAGGAGACAACACCCAGCACAATGCATTGAAATTCTTTTTCTCTCATTAGCAACTAGAGCATCAGAAGATTGAAGTCAAGAAAATCAATTCCCAGGACAACTTGGCTAACCTTTTCACCAAATCTTTGCCGATGACAATGTTTCAAAAGCTTGTTCAAGGAATTGGTATGCGTAAACTTTCCGAGTTGTAACATTGTTAGTTCTCTTTGGAATTATGTTAAACAGGGGGAGTATCCAGAAGTATACTCACTTGATCTTAATGTACTCTTTTTTCCTATGATTAAGAGATTTTTTACCTTTGGATTTTTGCTACCTAACGAGGTTTTAATGAGGCACCCATCCCGGGCTGGTCATTTTTCCCGTAGACGTTTAAATTGGCTTTGCATGAACACCTTTTTCCTTTGACTATGGATTTTCGTCCCATATTGAGTTTTACCATAGCCAGGTGCTGTGAGACTTTTTTCCATTTGCAAGTTCCTTCTCTTTGAGACTAGCGTGTTCCCAGATTAGTGACGACGGGGTCGACTTCCTCAACTTTACATGATGAATCTATTTGAGTATTTACACAATCAAAGGGGAGTGTTGAAGATAATCTTGGATTGTGATTGTGATTGTGTTAATCATAGATAGATTTGGTTTCTAGTTATTCTTTCCTTGTAGAATTGTATTTACTTGGTGGACAAGTTAATCCTCTCCTCATTTTTTATTATAAATAAAGGCATTGTGTGGAGGAATAAGAACACACACAAGAATCCCTATAATTTCTCCATTCTCTCTCTTGCCGCCACACCCTTCTTCTCCCTCAGATAAATACAGGCCACAACAATATTCAAGTTTTTTTTATTTGTACAGTAATACTTGCCTCATTAAACATAATCTAGTATCACATATGTTCAAAGATCAGGAGATACGGGACATTTGGGCTTAAAGGTGCATGTCTTGAATTTGATTGTTTTTTTTAAGTAACTTTAAATCAACATTTGGTTCTCTTATTGTTTGTTTATCTTTTCAATCTCTTCCTTTGATAAAATTTTGGTTATACTTGTATTAAAAAAATAGTTATACTTAGCATTGCTATTATTATCATATGATTTTTAGCATGATAACTCAATTAGCCCTTAAATATTAAATTTGTAATATTTTATTGATGTGTAAGATCTTACATATTAAAGTTTGATTGATCCTACTTATTAGAAATAATGGCTACGCCCTGCATGATAGACAAAAAACCGTTGGAAAATAAAAAGGAAAGATTTTAGGGATATGATTTAATTAGTGATTTTATATGATATAATTAGAATTTTGATATGATTTGCTCTAGGTTTCCTTTTGTTGTAAACAAAGGATTGTTTTGATTTATTTTTGAGTATTGCTCCTTTGTAATCTTATACCTCTTTATGAAGAAAAATAAAATATTGAAATAGTATTTAAGAATTGTGAGATTGTAGAGAATTCTAAATTTACCCTCAACCTACCCTTTATTTTCAACTTGGTATTAGAGCAAAGTTCGACTCTTGGTCGAACTTTGCTATGAGCGCTTCGTTGTGGGTGGACGAAGCTAATTTTCTTTGTCCACCCATAGGCCATGAACCGAGGGTGAAGATTGTCTGCAACAGTTGGAAGAAGATAAATTTCCGCTGTCATGACGAAGAAAAAAGGAAGGAAAAGTATGGTTCCGCTGCCTTGGAGAAGAGATTAGGAAAGAAATAAAAAATTTGTAATGGTTAGGATCCGTTTCCTATCATATTTGGTTTTTTTGTGTTTTAGTTTATTTTTTTGGTAAGTTTAGCTTGTTTTTGAGTTTGAAGAAGAGAAAAAATGAGGATAAAAAAAAAAAGATGAGAAAAAAAGATATTAAAAAAATGAGAGATTTGGTGGTTGGGGCTTCCAAAAAGATGCATTAGTTTTAGTTGGGCTTTCAAAAAGATTAGCATTTATTCCAACTGGACTTTCGAAAAGAGTCGTTAGTTCCAACATATCAAGAGATCTATTTATTGGGCTTTCGAAAAGATTAACGTTAGTTCTAGGTGGGCTTTCAAAAAGAGACGTTAGTTCAAGGATTATGATTTGTTAGTCAGGCTTTCGAAAAGAGACGTTTATTCTAGTTGGGCTTTCGAAAAGATTGGCACTAGTTCCAGCTGGGCATTCGAAAAGAGGCGTTAGTTCTGACAAACTGTGATTTGCTGAGCTTTCAAAGAGGTTGGCATTAGTTTCAGCATATCAATTAACATTTCCTTCTTGGCAAACTCATGATTTCACATCATGAGTTTAGAAAGGAGGAGGAGGAGGAGGAGGAGGTCTTGGAAAATTAAAAGTAAAGTATTTTAAGATATGATTTAATTAGTAATTTTATATGATTTAATTAGGATTTTGATTTGATTTGATCTAGGTTTTCTTGTCTTGTAAAGAAATGATTGTTTTGATTTATTTCCTGGTATGGCACCTTTGTAATCTTAAAAATACCTCACAATGGAGAAAAATAAAGTATTGAAGTAGTATTTGAGAATTGTGAGATTATAGAGAATTCTAAATTTACCATAAACCCTTTATTTTGAACTAAAACTCTAAATTTCAAGAATAGACCATCGATGAGGGATTTGATTTAATACATGTGATGTGAGATTGATGAGGACCTAACTTGTTTTGGAGCAAGGGAAAGATGAAGAAGGCAATTTGAACTGCGAAAGAGATGAAAAAAGCAATTTGAACTGCGAAAGAGATGAAGACGACGTGCTACGTTTGATATTTTTGTTTGAGAAATATAAAAAAGTTTCATATATATTTTTTATTAAGAAATAGTTTATAAAAGTTTTCTTTTTGGCTTTATACTAAATGATATTGGGGTAGAAGATTCGAACTCAAGTCTTCATATACAAGCTGAAATTCTAACTAAATGAGCTACAAGTTCTTTGCGTAAAGGTCTTATGTCAAATCTTTATTATTAGTGCAAGTGGTAATGTAAGGTGAGAAACTGAATCAGGGCTTACTCTTATATAAAAAAATGCATGTCTGGTATACCAAATTGGCAGGGGTAATGAAATAATCTATAAACCAAAGCTCGATAAAAGCTCGTGACATGTGCTTAAGCATGGCTCAAAATGATTTTTCAAGCTCGAGCTTATAGTTGGCTTGACTTAATGAAATAAAAAATAAATAAGGAAATTAAATAAAAATAAAGAGATGATAAACGGCTAATATTAATACATATCATGTATGAGTGAAACTTTAATATACAAGCTAAACTACAACCAAACCCAAGTTGTCTCATGAAAAACATATAAGTTGGTCACGAGTTTTATGAATCGAACATGTCAAAGCTCAAAATCGGCTCATTTTTCTAACAATCTTAATTGTTTGTTTATCGTACCTCGTTTCACTTACGAACCGAGCTTGAGCGAGCAAAAAACGAGATGAGTATGAGCCGAATTGAACCGTCAGAGCTGATGTACAACCTCATTCATAAAAGGCTACACAAGAAAATAAAATGAGTTAAGAATTCAATCCCTTCGTATCAAACCAAATAGACTTTTGTCAAACTAGATAAAATAATAATTAAAAAAATAAGAACCATTCACCTGTTAAAATCTTCCACCTCTTCTTCCAGACTCGTGAAATGTGTTACTTGTGGACAATTACAGAGGAAGTACCTTTCAAGTTTCGACTATGACTTTTAAATTGACAAAGTCCACTTTTGCCTAATGTTAACTAGCTAACAAATGGTATTAGCAATTAACCTTTTACCATAATGGTGGAAAATAGTTGAACTTTTGTATGACGACGTGAGTTTGAACTCCGTTGATGGATAATCTAACAAAATCTATTGTTTAACAAAAAAAAAAAAAAAAAAAAACAGTATTGAAAGTATATACTCAAGTTTTTTTGCACGTAGCCAATTATTTTTTTTTCATTTATAATTCACATTAATCACAAATAGAAAGAGTTTTATCGACAAAAAAAAAAACATATAACAAGAAGAATTTAATGTGACGGAGTTCTAACGGATAAGTTTGATGTGTATGAATATCACATCTCTATGTTGTACTTGCATACAAAATCTCATTCTACTGTAATCCATTGATGATGATGATGATGATGGAGTTGCTCACTTACCTGTGAATTTCGTTTATATGAGTTCTTAAATTAATTTTAATGTAGATTAAATGATCATTTTTTTAACAAAAGGAAAACTAATTAACATGGCTTGAAAACTTTGAGTTTTAATAAAAAGGATAAAAAGGTGTTGTAAGTGAATAATATCATGAGTGACTTTTTGGAGTAAAAATGTCCTCAACGTTAAAAGTAAACAGTACCATGAGTGTTTCGTTACGACTTCCAAGATTAAATTATCATCGTAAATAATTCTTGTTACACATAAACAAAATGTTAATTGGTAAAACAAAACAAAAAAATAATAATAAAAGAGAAGATGTTTGCACGTCATATCGAATCCCTTCCTTATGCAAAACCTAATCTCCCCATCAAATATCTAAACTCAGGCAAGACCAGCCCTAGTCCAGTGCTAGTAGGGCGATTATCCGTGGCCCAAAAAAATCGGGGGTACCAAAAATATTAGGGTACTTTATATGAGTTTATGTTATATTTGTATAAATAATAAACAGTTTGATTAATTATCAAAGTGTTCTTTAGTAGTAGTGTTATTTGTTGTATTTATTATGTATGAGATTGTGTGTTTGAGCCCTTGTACTGTCTCTCCTCACCAAATTATTTCTCAATTATTTTTTATAAGAAATTTCTAATTATTTTTAATCTGTATATATTAAAAATAAAAAAAATAAAAAAATAAAAACACTTGCAAACGAACATTCCTTAAAGACACATGAGCCTTTTTTTTAACGGACACTAAATTATTTCTCAATTATGTTTTTATTTTTAATCTGTATATATTAAAAACTAAAAAAAAAAAAACTTGCAAATGAACATTCTCCCTCCTTTTCCAAGAAAATTAGTAAATGAACAGTATTTATTTTCTAAAAAATTTAAATTTAAACTTTCTTTCTTAATCTCATTAGTGATTCAACACCAAAAATTTTCATGAATCATCAAACTAACATCCAAAATCAAAACCTTGTCATCTTGATTTTTACAATCATGCTGCCGCCAAAAGATATTAGTATTTTGTATTCAAATTACGCTTTGATTTTACAAATTGAATATCAATGAAATTGATTTAGCTAATCAATGAAGCGAGAAGATGAAGTACATTACTCCTCTTGGTTTTGATTACTTAGCAAATAGGAATGAGCAAGGTGACCGCTACAAACCCACTCATGCCCACAACATGACTCAACTCACGTGCACAACACATCTACAACATAAGACATGCAGCTGCTATAACAACTATCATTCATATAGCGTATGAGTTAGTTCGAATGTTAACTGTTCATTACAAACAATAACATAAGAACAAATAAACTCATAAATTCAACATTTAAACAAAGTGTAATCTGCACAAATGATTATATCTTTTGTACAATTATAGGGCTTTGAGTGTTAGAAGATATTCATCTCTCAATGTATATCTCTCTAATTTATTTTATCTTGACTTTAATCTTCAGTTGGGCTCTCTAGATCACATAGGTTTCCTCCTCTTCGGCTAGATTTTTTTTTTAATTCAGTTATATTATATTTTAATCCTGATACTTTTTCTTTGTTAATAAAATTAATTAATTTGTAAAAAGAATCTTTATTACTAAATTTACAAAGGGCCCATTTGAAATTTTGCCTGCGGCATTTGAAAACTCAAGGCCAACCCTGCATTCAGTAAATCCAATTGCATAAAACCCTAATAATTTTACAAATTCAATCTTCTGACACTCTTGTTGTTGATGTGAGAAAAAGAACTTCGGCGCAATGCGGTTGGTGGTGTCTCATTTAATGTAACTCTTCTTGAACTGTTCGATGCATGCTGTGTTGTCTTCATAGATTGTCATTGGGAAGTCAATGACGAGGTAAAGATTGCAGAAGCTTCGAATATGGCCCACAACTGCTCTCAACCAAAAGCATTTCTGAGTTACTTCGTGTAAGGCAAAAAATTTAGCATGGTTAGACGAAGTAGCAACTAAAGTCTGCTTAGTTGACCTCTAAGCAATTGCGATGCCTTCAACAGTAAAGACATAACTCGTTTGAAAGCGTGCCTTGTGCGAATCAAATAAGTATCATGTGTCGGCATAACCAACAAGGCGAGAATCGACTCGAGATAAGGGGGTGGGGCATCACTCGAGGATCCATAAGAATAGAACAAGCCCAAATCTGTAATATCCTTAAGGTAGCGAAAAATGTCTTTAACACTAGTTCAGTGTCTGCGTGTTGGTGAATTACTGTATCTTGCCAAAAGATTATTAGAGAATGAGATGTCGGGTCTAATGCATTGAGCTAAGTACAATAAAGCGCTTATCACACACAAATAAGGAACTTCAGCTCCAAAATCTCTTCATCATCCTTCTTCGGAATGAAGGGATCTCATTTTGCATCTAGCGATCGAATGACCATAGTAGTAGTCGAAGGCTTTGCTTTCTCCTCGTTAAAGCGGCGCAACACCTTCCGGATGTAGTTTAATTGATGTACTAGGATTCCATCCGAACAGTGCTTTATCAATGGATGTAGTCCAAACACCTTACATTTCAAAAACGAATCGAGTTTGACTTGGATTGCTTGTTTTCAGTTTGACCAATCAGTTCTACATCAACATTCATCAACGGAATGAGGTTTAATATCATCGATCAACATCATCTCAGTAGCTACTGCATATGCTAATGCATCATCGACGATCATCTCATTTCTACACCAAACATCATTCAAGCTAGCATAATGGACCAAAATCTCACGATTCTCAGGAGCTAGATTCATCTCTTTAAGGACGCTTCTGTAATCTAGAATTTCATCATGAGTTAGATAGAATGAATAGGCGACAATTGCATTCACGGTAGGCTCCTCAGGGGCCTATGCCATGGGTTTCCTCTTCCGAGGGTGTGAATCCTTTGAACCAAAAGGTATGCCACACTTGTGTGTAGGGGCAGATTATTGGCTAGTGCTAATGTATGTGGATCGGCCAAAGTGGCGTCCTGGGCCTCCAAGAGGGAAGTCCGTCGTACATTTGGTACATCCATCTTTGCAGGCATATTCTTAACTGGAATATGTGATCCTGTCACTCACGCTAGATTGATGTGAGCATATGGCATGCTTTGAGCTACGCTTTGAAGATCTAATATGGGCTACACTTCAGTTTTAAACTGAGCGGGTGTGGGGATCTAAATGAGACAAAGTGGGAGTCATCCATAATAATTCACGTCGTTCTTCAAAAACGTTGACGTTTTTATCTTCCCCTAACGACGGGAATACTATTTCATAGAAGTGACAATCCACAAAAAAAAAACAGTAAATAGATCGCCTGTCAAAGGTTCTAAGTAACGAATGATCGAAGGAGAATCATATCCGACATAGAATCCCACCACTTGTTGAGGCCTTATTTTTGTATGTAAGGGCGGCGAAATCAGGACATGGATCACATAACTAAAAATATGCAGATGTTATATGTCCGGTTCATATCCGGTAACCAACTAAAGGGCGCTATATGGTTGGGTCGCAACAGACCTCAGGCGAACCAACATGGCTGCGTACAATATTGCATAGCTCTAAGCAGTGATCG
>JAOTRO020105974.1:0-13756 GCA_028566515.2 Pyracantha coccinea | reverse complement strand
TATATGAATTAATTAAATTTACTATATCAGATGTAAATAATTATTGAATAATATGTTATTTCTTATAGAAGAACATATATATGTGAATGTTTTATGTACATATCTAATATGCTTGCCTAGAAAAAAAAAATTATCTAAATGATTTATAATTTATATAACATTTATATGCATATAATATACATCCCACTTTTAAAACTATAAAAAACCCATGCAAGTGGGCGGTTTCATAATTAAAACCATCTGACTCTTTCACATCACCCAAGAACCCAGCACCAACTTTTGAATTTCGTTTCTTCTTCTTTACCCTTTCAGAACCTAATCTTTTAGTCTCTCTCTCTCTCTCTCTCTCTCTCTCTCTCTCTCATGCCTCATCTTCGTTCTTCTTCTTTGGCCTTTCACTTTCAGAACCTCAAAATTGGATCTCAAATCCAACTTGCGCCACCACAAACTGAAATGTTTGATACTCTCTCTCTCTCTCTATGTGTGTGTGTCTCTCTCTTTTCCCTCATCTTCACAGAGACATAAATTCGTTGGAGCTCTGCTGCTATGTACGAGATTGGAAGTTGTAGATCTGGTAAATTGCAGCGAGATTCAAACCGCCAATACGGCCGCCTAGCCCGCCTAAGACGCCTAGCGAGCGCTTAGGCGGTCACCTAAGTCCTCCCCGCCTAATTGAACGTTTTAGTCTAAATCGGGTCGGAGCTCCGCCACCCAGAGCCTAGGCCGATTTTTAGAACACTGCTGATAACTCATTCCTTCCTCAAGTACAATTCAACCAACAACCAAAACCCATTGGGGACTCGTCATAAATGAAATACTTTTCATGGCCGTAATAAGAAGTAATAGGTCCTTTAGGCCGTTTCCAATTGAAAGGGATAAACATTGCCTTATCCAGAATTATAGCTTGCAAAACATTATTTTTACAGGAATTGTGTCAGGCCATACTCATATATCATCTCCAACCAAAGGGGCTAAACATAGCCCTCTCAATAATTTAGTAGTTTTAAGTTTATGCTTTAAATTTGTTGGTTAATTAATTATTATGTTAGATGATTTCAAATCTACGCGTTGAATTTGAATCAATTATTGTAATTAAGGAGCTGGGCCCCTAAAAAAGGGCCAAAAGGGGGACTACATTTGGCCAGCTTGTTGCCTTTTTGGCCAAATAAGGCCATCTCCAACCGAAATGGCAACGTTTAGCCCCGTCCAAATTATAGCCCCACAAGAAATTATTTTTTAATGAATAGTGCTAGGCTATATCTATATACAATCTTCAACCGAAGAGGGTTATTTTTAGCCCTCTCAATAATTTATTATTTTAAGTTTGTTGTTTAATTTTCTCGGTTAATTGAATTAAACTACCATACAAAATATGGTTTCCGGACATATTTTGAGGGCCACTTGTCTTTAAATGTTGTTTTAAGTTTCATGTTATTAAATATTTTAATTTTACCTGATGTTAACAACTTAGACATTAAAATGAGGTAAGATAGTATGGAATTGTGAAAAGAATGTGAGAAATGCTGTAGAAATGGCTTAGGTACTTATAGGAAAAAAAATTAAAAAAAATAGAATTTATAATTTCGTCTTAGGAAAAAGAAAAAAAAAAGGTTACATGACGTCAGCTAGCTGCACAACTGGGTCCAACTTTTAGGGCTAGTTGGTTGGCTATGTTTTGCCAACCCTTTGGCCATTTGGCTATATTTTGGCCTAGTGGGTCCCAAATTTTTTTGGCCCAGCCCTCCATTGCAGATGGGTTTTGTGTCAAACAGGCTATGTTTTGGCCTGTAGCCCTTTGCCCGGCTCGGTTGGAGATGGCCTAATGGCCTAGTGGGCTGCATAGAATTATACTCAAGCCTTCAGTTGGAGGTAAGTTGTTGCACAAATTGGGCCATTTTTTTTGCTTTTGAACTTTTAGCCCTTTCCATTGGAGATGGCCTTAGCTCCTCTTGTTTCTTTCTCTTCTGTGTAGGTTTCCTTATCACACTTGCGCACAATTGGCCTAGCATCCTTGAACTTTTCCTTCCTGTCTCATATGTGTATGTATATTTTTTGTTTTTTTAGAAAATCTAGGTGGTACGAGGGATATTTTATTAATAATGAAAAAAGAAGTTAAATTTAGTCAAGGGGACATAAACCTTACCCCTCATAATACCAAAAAAAAAAAAAAAGGAGAAAAAGAACATGAATAAGAATGGTGCACATAGACTTTACCCCTCCACGAACCAAAACAAAAACGATACAAGGAAAAAAAGGGGGGGGGGCATGAAACCTAATCCCGCAAAACAAGTCAAACAACACCACAATGTTAGGGAAAAAGAAGAAGAAATGGAGACATACCTGCACACTAGCCTACTTTCAGCAAGCTTGATGCTTGATGAGCCCTGTCCCAGCATCACGACCTGCCTGCAGTAGCCCCTGCGCTGCTGGGCTAGCCCTATCTAGACCCACGATAGAAGCCAGCCTTCGGCTGAGTTTCTCGCACCACATACCCACAGCTAGGAACTCCTTGCTACCGGGCTATTTCTAAACCATGGCCTACTAGCCTGCAGTTTGGGCTGCTAGGTAGCTTTTCCGTGGCCCAACAGGCTTGCAACCGCACATTGTAAGGCCGTGTCCCATGCATTGCAGCCAGCCTAACTGAGCAATTGGGGAAGTTGAATACTCAACCCTCATCTACAAAGATTAATCAGTCTTCCCAAGTTTCTTCTGAGGATTTAAGGGGATATTTGTGGACCTATCCAACCAACATGCGGACCATTTAGATACTTCATGGTGTTGGTTGATGCATCGACACGTTGGTCACATGTTTGCTTACTGTCATCACGCAAAGTTGCTTTTGCGAAACTCTTAGCTCAAATAATTAAGCTTAGGGCTCACCACACGATTATCCAATTAAGTCAACTCAACTGGATAATGCTGCAGAGTTTACGTGGCAGTCTTTTGACGATTATTGCATGTCAGTTGGGATTGAAGTTGAACATCATGTACACCATGTTCATACCCAAAACGGCTTGGTAGAAGCTTTGATAATGTTCCTTCAATCGATAGCTTAGACCTTGGTTATGCGAACCAAATTGTCAGTATCTACCTAGGGCTATGCAATATTGCATCCAACTATGTTGGTTTACCTAAGGCCTAGCGTTACTTAATCTCATTCACCGTTATAGTTGGTTACTGTATAAGAGCCTGATGTCTTGTATTTATGTGTGTTTGGGTGCGCAGTTTTTGTGCCAATAGCATCGCCACTACGTACCAAAATAGGTTCTAAGAGAAGAATGAGAATTTATGTTGGTTATGATTTGCCATCAATTATTCGACACATAGAGAGCCGTTGATAGGACATCTCTTTATCACATGTTTTGCGGATTGTCACTTCGATGAAACAGTCTTCCTGCTGTTAAGGGGAGATAAGAATGCTAACATTCATGCAGAATGTGGCGAATTATCGTGGTTTGCTCCCACTATGTCTCATTTAGACTATTGCACTGCCTAATCTGAAACTTGAGTGCATCATATCCTAGATGCTTTTATTGATCAAAGCATGCTAGATGCTTTTATTGATTTAGCTAAGGTAATGAGATCACATATACCAGTTGTAACGCATCTGTAAAGATCAACATACCTAAAGTACACCAAAAGGACGAGCTGCCCTCAAAGGAGGGTTGGCCGTACACGTATTCTGGTTAAATGGCGACTAGCCAATCATATACTCTTACCTTGAAGAGTGGCAGACCTCCCGATTCAAAAAATTCACAACCCTAGAAGAGGAAAATGGCACAAACTAGTTACCCTAGTATGAATTTGGCTATTGCTTACTCAACCTTTCCAATGCATGATGTTATTCTAGATTATGGTGATGTCTTAGACGAGACAAACTAGCCACACGAGAATTGTGAGATCTCGATCCATTACATAGTTTTGGATGAGGTTTGGAATCAAAATGAGATGATCATCGATGATGTCTTTGCGTACATAGTAGCTACTAACATCATGCTTAGCGATGACATTGAACCACGTTTCATTGATGAATGTCGACGTAGAACTGACTAGTCACACTAGAAATAAGCAATCCAGGTCAAACTCGATTTGCTTGCAAAATGTAAAGTGTTTGGGCTTCTAGTTCCCATGTTAAGCTTATGGGCTACAAGTGGGTTTTTGTGAGGAAACGTAATGAGAAGAATGACATAATGGGATATAAAGCATGCCTAAGTACAAGGCTTCTTTCAACGCATTGGGATTGATTATGAGAAGATATATTCTCCCATAATGAACGTCATAACATTCCATTACCTTGTCAGTTTGGTAGCTTCCCAAAAACTGGATATGCAGCTTATGGACTTGGTAACCGCGTATCTCTATGGGGATCTTGATATGGAAATATAGAAATTTCTTGAAGGACTTACATTGATTGGATCAAATAGTTCTAAATCATGGAACATCGTCTCAATTAGATTGAGGAAATCACTCTACGAATTGAAACAATTTGGACGGATGTGGTATAATCGTCTGAGTGAATATTTGATAAGTTAGGGTTATGTGAATAATGAACTATACCCATGTGTGTTTATTAAGAAGTTACATTCTGGATTTTTGATCTTTGCAACTTATGTCGATGCCAAGAATGTCATTGGGACACCTAACGAGCTCGAGAAACCTGCCACTCACTTAAAATCAAAATTTGAGATGAAAGATCTTGAAAAAACTCAATATTGTCTAGGCCTGGAGATCAAGCAATGTTTGGATGGAATTCTAGTACATCAATCGAACTACACCAATAAGGTGTGGCAATGTTTTAATGAGATAAAGCGAAGCATTTGAGTACTCCTATGGTCATTCGGACTTTGGATGCTAAACGAGATCTTTTCCATCCTAAGGAGGATGAAGAAGACATTTTGGAGCCTGAAGTTCCATACCTAAGTGCAATTGGTGCTTTATTGTAAGTATCTCAATCCACTAGACCTAAAATCTCCTTCACTATTGAATCTTTTGGCAAGGTACACCAATGCGCCTACAATGTTGTTAAAGACATTTTTCGCTACCTCAAAGGTACGACGGATTCGGGCTTGTTCTACACCCATGAATCCTCGAGAGGAGTCGTCGCCCCCTCAATCCTTGGGTTGATTCTTGCCATGTTGGTTATGCTGAGGCAAGTTATCTGTCTAACCCACACATGTAACGTTCTTAAACGGGTTATGCCTTCACCGTTGGAGACACCGCAATTTCTTGGAGGTCTACCAAGTAATTGTTAATTGCAACTTCATCGAACCATGTGAGATTCTTGCCTTGCATGAAGCCTCACATGAATGCTTTTGGCTGAGAGCTGTCATGGAATATATTTGAAGTACTAGCAGTCTTTCTACCATCATTGACATTCCTAAGATGATCTTTGAAGACAATGATGCATGTATCGATCAACTGAATAAGGGACACATCAAGGGAGACAACACCAAGCAAATTGCGTCAAAGTTCTTTTATTCTCACTAACAACAACAACATCAGAACATTGAAGTCAAGTAAATCCGTTCTCAAGACAACATGGCCGATCTCTTCACGAAGTCATTGCCCAAGTCTACTTTTCAGAAACTCATCCAAGGAATCAGTATGCGTAAACTTTCTGAGTTGAATACCTTGTAGTTTTCTTGTTTGGAAGTTATGTTAAACTCATAGGGAGTATCCAGAAGCATATTCACTTGATCTTAATGTACTTTTTTTCCCTACAATGAGGAGGAGTTTTGTAGAAATCAAATTAAGAACGCACTAGGGATCCGCCGTCACCTTAACAATCTTATATAGTTCTCCCAAATTACTGATGACCTATATGTGCATATTTCGAAGGTTAGGTTTTCCTAATATATGCCTACTTGGATCCCCAATATAAAGCGTGTATTAAACATGTGATCCGTCTGTGGTATTCAGATCAAATCTAAACATGCATGACTTATTAAGTTTTGTGAAACTTTTTGAAAAACCATGCAACCCTTAAGACGTGGTATTCATCCTAAGTGAACTTGCACATATTAATCACGAAAAGCCTTCGTCAATTTTAGGGATCAAGCTCCGACCAAAATTGCATCAAATTACTTTTCTAAACATCCTAATGGTGATCAAGCATCAAAACAATTAGATAGTTTAAACCCGTGATTAATAATTCGAAAACTTGCATGCATATAATCACAAGCAAATTGAAGAGAAACTACATATTCTTGCTAAGACTCGTGGCCTCACCCTATCAAAAAGAAAATTAGTTATGCATATTCATCATAGGAATCACAAAGTTCTTTTTGAAATAATAACTCTACGCTTGGCCAATTTCCTCTGTTTGAGAACGCACGGTGAACAATAATACACTAGGAATAGGGCCTGCCAAGCTTATTTAACGTAATAAAAATCAAATGCTCCTAATAAAAGGTCTTCCAATCGAACTAGGAAACTAAATAACTAAAATAAAATAAGAAACATAACTCTAAATTAAATGGTAAAAATCGCCTAAAATCTGAACAGCCACGTTTTGGACCTCTAAACTGCTCCAAAACTGGCCCAATATAGTTGATCTAAGGTTTGGAATATTCTAAACACTTCTCCAGAAGGCCACAAACTCATCAGAGGTCATCTTGGGCTCCAAAAACGCAATTGAAGCCCATAAAACATCATTTTCCAGCATTGCATACTGCTCCTTTATTCCATCACCAGAAAATAACCGTTTGGTAGAAAAATCCCAATTTTGACACGGACACGGCAAGAGACACACAAACGTCCTCCAATTTGAATCACTCCAAAATTCGTCTGTTTGATCATGTTTTGCTCTAGAGGAAGTAGGATGTCCTATATTGGAAATATAAATCAATGTATCAAAATTCTATCAAAATAATTACCAAAACATACTAAGAATAGGGTAAAATATATAATATAAAATTGACTCATCACGTATCCTTGGTGTAACCCCAAGAGGTCAGGACTATGAGTAGTTAGCAAAGGAAACGTTTTGTGGAGATGAGCCGACAAAAACCCTTCTTTGTTTTCCATTGCTTTCACTTCCTCTGGTGTCAGTTTGGCTGCAAATCCAGTGACCACACTGCGGTATGCATGAACAATCCTCTGCTGATTTAAGGTCGCAGTAGTTTCGTGCAAAAATGGCAGCTGATACCAACTGTCTAAATCTGATTCTACAGAAAATTTCGAGGAGGCCGACAAACAATGTAAGTTTGGAGGCTATTTTTTTCCTCTTGTGCAGCTGCCTTTGATAAGTAAAACATGATTAAAGTAAAACCAAGAAGATATATGACATGCATTGCTGCACTTTTTTTGTTCTCCATCTTTTAATTTGGTTGAAAGAAGAACTTGGAAGTAAAAAAAGATGTGTTAGTCTACCATTTAAGTACCAATTTATATTATATAATTGTAATTAGTAGAGATAAAAATGTGCTGGACTTAGTAATGCTCGCAGGTGGTGGCGATGGAGCATATGTGACTGTTCTTGCATAGTGCGTTGCCAACTGGTTTATAATTCTTGTTAAAACCTTAACGATTTCAATAATAATTTGGTAGATACAAAAATAATAACCTCGAACAAAGACAATAGCAAAAATTCATTCTTAAGAAGTATTCTAGCTGGTATAAATGCATTGTTTCATAATATTAAATTCAAATCTGGTCAGTGATTCACACACCATCTTCATCCTTCTACACAATTTTGTTATTTTTAGTCATCGGATTGAATGAATCATACTAAAAAAATTTAACAAAATTAACAAAATTAAGCAGAAGCGAGTCGGAAGTGAAAAAGTGTTTGGTCATTTATCCCTATTTATATATTGAGTGGATAATTACATGTTTCATGGCGCCATTTTCATCGTTTGAAACGATTAAGCAAGGAAATCGTATTAACCAAGCATATAAAGTGGCGTCACAGTCCACATAACCCTCTAAATTCGAGGTACATATATTAAAGGTAGGAGAGAATATTTTTTTAGGAGACTAGAATAGGATAGAAATAAAGAAAACTTTTTCTTTCTAATCCTATCATTTTGGGAGGGAAGAAATTGAGAGTTTTTTTTATACAATTTTATAGTCTCATCTAGAATTATAGCCTACAAAAAATTATTTTTAAATAGATAAGTCAGACTATACTCATATATTATCTCCAATCTAAAAGGCTAAACATAGTCCCCTTAATAATTAGGGAAATTTAGAAAAGTAGCCAAAAATTGGATCTCATATAGAATTATAGCCACTCAGTTTATGATAATTATAACCAGAAAATGATATCATTAATGCTAAGGCATAAACAGAGTAACTAATGAATTAAAATTGTGTCCAATACCTTGTCCGACCTTTTCTAAGTGCTTTTAATGAGACTTCAAGAGGATCAGTCGATTAAGGAAGAACTGCTGCTTTCAGATGGTACACCGATGAAAAGAGAACCTCAATGCAAGCAGCTTGGATTTCCAAGTTCGTCACCATGTGGAAGTGAGACATGTGATGTCAAGAGCCAGAAACTCACAAATCTAAAAGCTTTGAAATCTACTAATGATGGAATGATTAATCAGGAATACCTTAACCGAACGGAGGAGACATGGAAGAGTGTAGCTTCACTGCCACTATCAACAAATTTCACAAAAACCTCAGCGAAATCAACAAAGTAACCAGATTTTTCTGAAAGAGAAGTGTACAGATAGACATAAATACGAAATGAAAATGAAAAATCGAGAGTTCTGCGGACATTCTACTTACTGGAGATGGTGGCAACGACGGCTGGCGGTTGGATCAATTTCTTCATCCGTAATGGCATCTCGCTTTATGGCAAATAAATGTAAACCTCATTTTAAGGGTATATTAGTACTTTTATATCAACTATTGGTTATAATTATCATAAACTTAAAAGGATGGCTATAATTCTATATGATGTCCAAATTTTGGTTATTTTTCCAAATTTCCCCTTATTAGTTTTAAGTTTATATTTAAATGTGTTGGTTAATTAATTAAACTACGTTGGATGGTTTCAAACCTAGCCGTTGAATTTGAATCTATTATTGCAACTGAGGAGTTGGGCCCAAAAAAAAAAAGGCTAAGAGGGGAACCACATTTGGCCAAATAATGGCCTGGTGGGCTCGATAGAATTATAGCCGAGTCATCGGTTGGCGCCTTTGAGGTGAGTTTCTGGACAAATTAGGTAATTTTTTGGCTTTTGAACCATTAGCCCTCTCCATTGGAAATGGTCTTAGCTCCTCTTGTGTCTTTCTCTTTTGTGTAGGTATCCCTGTCGCACTTACTCACAATTAGCCCAGCATCCATGAACTCTTCCGTCCTGGCTCATGTGTATATATATAAGACCATCCTCTTAATTTAGAAACAAGTACATTTTAGACAAAACTATTGAAAAAGAAAATCATAAATAAAATGGTTGGAAAACAAGAAATGAAATGAAGTGAAAATTTGCATAGGCTGTTAATTCTTGGTATGTATGGTATGTTATCAGTCGGGTACGGATTCGTCTAAATGATATTACAATTAATATGGGGAAGGATTCCCCAATTCTCCATGGTGAAAGGTTTTGTTCGTCATGATTTCCAATTAGAAAGCAAAACAACTCATTTACTTTCAGATGTCTATAGTTTGATGCTGTTGTACTATATTTGTCATCAAGGTGTTGAATCCCACATCGGTCAAGAGGGAAAGGAGAAAACCAATTTAAATAGGATTACCCCACTTTAACTAACACCAATTCTACGTGGTATTAAAACCAGGGAGAGGGCCAGTGGCCACATGATGGGGGTCCTCTTGGCCCCGCGCGATGATGGGTGGGTCCCCTTGGACTTTCGTGTAGGAGACTCGAGTGTAGGGTGAGTTGCCATGACTCCACATGGCCTGCCCACATCTTTGAACATGAGACCCCATTACGTATGGGGGCGTGTTAAATCCCACATCTTTCATGAGGGAAAGGAGTCGAGGCCTTTTGTGATAAAACCCCACACCTGACAGATTGATATCTTTCAAGAGGGAAAGGAGTCGAGGCCTTTTGTGATAAAACCCCACACCTGACGGATTGTGCATGTGGTAATTACCAAGTATATCAATGTTGTTGAAAGTGAGCCATTGGCCTGTCTCTCTGATAATTCTACGTAAGAAAGACAATTATTTTCCAGACCATAGAGAAATCATGAAATATAATTTGAGAAAGAAAATCCTAAACGAAATCGTTGGAAAAGGCGAAATGAAAAAAAAACAATGTGTGAAATGAAGAGAATATTACATTAGAAAAAAAGTTTCAATTTTTTACTAATTTCTACCTAATTATGATGCATATCATCAGACAATTAATTGGTCTTATACCTTCGGTGATGTTGGAAACGAACCCTTGGTCTGTCTCCCTAATAATTCTACATAAGAGAGGCTATTATTTTCCAGACCGTAGAGAAATCATGAAATATAATTTGAGAAAGAAAATCCTAAATGAAATCGTTGGAAAACAAGAAATGAAAAAAAACATGTGTGAAATGAAGAGAATATTACATCAGAAAAATGTTTCAATTTTTTACTAATTTTTACCTAATTATGATGCATATCATCACGCAATTGATTAGCCTTATACCTTTGTTTCTCTTTTCTTTGTTTTCATGAGAAATTATTTGTCATTAGCAGCACTGTAGAAAGCCATCTTTCTGCATTATTCTCTGCTTCATACATAATTACATGATTTTAGGTTTAATATCTAGTTTTTAGTTGTAGATTACTTATATGGGTCTTTAACTACAATATCAAAATTCTTATTTTTTTTCTTCATGTTTTTACTTTTGAGGATTGGTTGGAGAAAGTGAAGTAGTGGAGGAGGTGAAAGAGGATATAGATGAAGATAATGAACTCAATTTACTTGGTGTAGATTAGAAATTAAACCAAAGAGCTAATGATTTCATTGCAAGGGTTAGTGACAGGAGGAGGTTTGATATGCTTTTATACTGATGGCCTTTAGTAGCAAAGAATAGTTGTAGGTTTCTTAGCACATGAAATTAGGTCGGTTGATCAGGGCAGCATGCTGTCACTTGACTCTCTTGCACCAGAAATCTAGTTTCGTTCTAGATGCGCGTATATTAGAGTAGTTTAGACTATAGCTTTGCTCTAGATTCTAAATTTTGTTTTGGCCGAGTTGGTAGTCTATGGACTCAATTGACTAAGCCCATATCACAGTGAGTTGACTCAGATTGGAATTGTTTATTGAGGTGAAATGCTAAATATTCAGCGATGTATCTATCTGTGCTTTTGGGAATTGGTTTATGAAAGAATTCAAACTAGGGTTATAAAAACTGATTGCATAAATCTCGACTCAATTAATTATGAGTGAGTTATGTACTTCATTATATAGTCTTTACAAGATTAGGTAGTTACAGTGCATCTGTTAGCCAAGATTACAATGAGATTCAAAATACAAAATACATAAACTGAAAGCTAAGATACACGATGATGATAGAGTCATGTTGGAGGAAGAGTGTGGTTCTTCTCAATCTGTTGAAGACTCCATGTGTTATCCAAACTGTGATTTGTTGAAGATGAGTGGGAACCGTATAATTCAAACTTTGGGTGATGAGTTGACGCAGATTGCTAACATGGAGGACATGTAGGATTAGTAGGTTTATCACTCCCCCGCAAACTAAGCGGGTGTTAACGAACGAGAAGCTTGGATATGAGATAATGAAACCGAGTGGGAGACAATCCTTTTGTGAGAAGATCAGCAAGTTGGTCAGTAGTGGCAATGTAGCCAACAATTAATTCTTTACGCATCACTTTCTCTCAAACATAGTGGTAGTCAACTTCAACGTGTCACATCTGAGCTTGATAAACAGGATTGGAAGCAACGGCAAGGGCACTGATATTGTCACACCATAACCGTGGTGATGTGAGAGGAAGATGAAGATCTTGGAAAATATGACGGAACCAAGACAAGGTAGCTATAGTATACGCCATTTGTCGATATTCAGCCTTAGTGCTGGACCGGGAGACACCTCGTTGTTTCTTGGAGCTCCAAGATACCAAGTTATCAACAAGAAAGATACAGTAGCCACCTGTTGAGTGACGATCATCTGGATCATCGACATAGTCGACATCAACAAAAGCAGTAAGGGTTAGATGACTTGGTTTGTAGACAATGTCGTGATCATGGGTACCTTTTAAATAGCATAAGATACGCTTGACAGCAGCCTAGTGAGCAGTGGTGGGGGAATGCATATATTGGCAGACCTGGTTAACGGCAAAGGCAATGCCAGTTGTGTAAAAAGAAGATATTGAAGTGCCCCAACTACACTTCGAAATTCAGTGGCATCCAACAACGGCTTACCCTCATATAAACTCAATTTTTGACCTGTGGCAGCATGAGTGGTGAGTGGTTTAGCATCGGCCATTTTAGTCTTATTGAGGAGGTCCAAGATGTATTTTGACTGAGAGAGATACATGGTAGTGGGAATCCTCTTTATTTCCATGCCCAGAAAATAATGTAAGGAGCTGAGTTCCTTCATGGAAAACATGTTTCCAAGTTGAGCAATAAGCTGGGAGATATGACTAGCATTGTTGCCCATAACAAGGATGTCGTCAACATAAATCAACAAATAAATGATGGTGGTGCCATTGAAAAAAGTAAACAAGGATGAATCTGCCATGGATGCTTCAAAACCCAAGTGCTCAAGGTGTTGAGAAAAACAATGAAACCAGGCGCGAGGTGCCTGTTTCAAACCATATAAGGATTTATGCAGACGACAAACGTGAGAGGGGTACTGAGGATCAACAAAACCTAAGGGTTATCGCATATAGACTTCCTCTATCAAAGAGCCATGTAAAAACGCATTTTGGACGTCGAGTTGACGAATGGGCCAGTTGTAGTGCAGTGCAATGGAGAGAAGAAGTCTGATCATTGCATGAGTGACAATGAGGCTGAAAGTTTCACTGTAATCGAGTCCAGCTTGCTGATGAAAACCGTTGGCCACAAGATGGGCTTTGAATCATTGAATGGAACCATCATAATGCCTTTTTTATTTTGTGCACCCATTTATTGGGAAAAACGTTCATGGATGGATGAAATGGAACCAGGGACCACGTGCATGTACGTTGTAGGGCATTGAACTCTTCTGCCATAACCTATCACCATTCTAGATCTTTATGAGCCTGTGCGAAACATGTAGGCTTAACCACATCATTAGTTGTATGAGTAATAAATGCCTATTTGGGATTTGGTTTATGAATCTCGTCCCTGGCACGAGTAGTCATGGGATGTGTAGGTAGAGATGACTGCTGAGATGAGGAAGTGACAGTGGAAGTACTTGCATTCGCATGGTGGGGAAAAGCTATGAGACCTAAGGGTAGATTAGGGGTTGGTTGGGATAGGTATGAGAAAGAGAGTATGGGGTTGGCAAGGGAGGATGAGGTCGTGTGAAAAATGGGAGGGTTGGTGGGAGTGGTGTGTGGGGTAGCAAAAGGAAGGAAAGGTGAAAGTGAGGAAGTGGGAGCCGGCTGTAAAGGGGGGTCAATATTGATAATGGTGTTAGGTGAGTAATTAGAGGAAGACTGAGTAGAGATGGTTTCTTTATAGGGAAAAATGGTTTCATCGAAAACAACATGACGGGACAAGAAGACTCGACCAATAGACAAATCTAGACACTTATAACCTTGTTGATTCAATGAGTATCTAAGAAAAACACAACGTTTAGACCTAAACTGTAATTTATTGGAATTGTATGGCTTAAGATATGGGAAACATGCACAACCAAAAACC
>JAOTRO020105907.1:0-13762 GCA_028566515.2 Pyracantha coccinea | reverse complement strand
TTCATATTTCTAAATGCTTCCGCATGTGCATATGGCTTCGTCACGCTCACGTGACGGCCGCATGCCCTGATTTAGGTTTGGGTGTGTCATGGCACACATTTGGCAGCCACATGGCACAAATGTGGCTGCCACGTCAGCGCTTAATGGATCAATAGAAGGAAAATGTAATGGATGTATTATTTTGAAATAAAATAGTACATGAGGTATGAAAGTGAAATGTTTTAAAGATGTTGTATGAGGTTGTAATAGACCTCAAACTCGAGAGGTTTCTATGTAATTTACCCAAATTTTAAAATTGATTATGAAATTATAAAATCACCATCATGTGTATTTTATAAAACATTTCGGATTTAAAATATAAACTTTGTCCTACTTCGAACAAAAACGTTTATGAGCAAAAGTACCGACTACAGCAAACGGATCCTAATCAGTTTTGTTTGCAAACGGTCCAAGTTTCTTCATCTTCTTTGTTGACTGTGTTTTGGTTGATCTTCTGGACTTGCTTTTTATTTGTTGGGCCTAGGTTTCCCCTTGGGGCGTTCCCTTAGGTTTTTTGGGTCACTCCTACGGGGACAGAAATTCAACTTGAGTGAGCAGTGTGAAAGTTGGTAATATCAACTCTTAACATAACATGCGACATCCCCCACCTCCTTATTGCACGTAATGTCGTTTATGAATATTTTAACCTAAAATTTTTTAGGTTTGATCATATATGACCTCAATTGTTGGATTTAATGTATGTAAAATTTTAATATTGGCCAAATTTTAGGTTTTAACGCAAAATATATTTTAAACTCAACCGTTGAAAAAGAATTGTGTTAGTTTAAAACCTAAAGTTTGGTGGGCCAACCTTTTAACCATGCCTAAATTCTGAGTTAAATTAGTCCAAATTTTAAGTTTTAATCCAAAACTTATTTCAAGTCCAACCATTGGACAAGATTGGGCTCCTTTAAAACCTAACCCAAAAATTAGAAATGCTTTTAAGATGGCTAAAGCAATTTACACTAGGGGTGGGCACGGGCCGGACCGAGCCCAAAATTGAAGGAACCGGACCGAACCTGTTTGTAAATAAAAAGGGGCGGGCCAGAGCGGGTTTTGGATTTTTCAAGATGGGATCCCGACCTAACCCGGCCCTTTTGAAACGGGCCGGTTTCCACGGGTCCCCGCGGGTTCAAATCTTCACTCATGCCTTTGCTCCTCCTCGCCTCCACGCCATCGTCGCGACTCCTCCGGCACACCATCCACTGCAAAAACGAGCAGATTACAACCACCACGAACCTGCCCACGCTCCCTGTGATTATCTTAATCAGTTTTTTAGAACCGCTTCACAAGGGATAACCAATATAATTCAGAGACTAAAAGTGGAAGGTTCAGATTTCAGAACTGCTTCGCATGAGATCACATAATTTTGTGGGGCCTACATCATATATATTGAACCTCAATCCTCCATCCATCAGACTGTAACTATGATTTATATATGAAACCAAACGGTAAAAAGTAACTTATTGATCGACGATGGAAACCGGATTGTTTGGTGGAACTGATTGACGGTGGAATGGGACTGGTGAACCTGTTTCCTGCAAGTACAGGACGTAGAGGCGGCGGAGCCCGAGCAGCGACATTGGGATTTCGCCGGAGATTTTGTTTCTAGCGAGGACGACTTTGAGGCGGTGGAGGTCGGATATGGAAGTTGTTGTCGTTTAGGAAAAGGGATTTGAGGCTAAAGACGCCGACGTTGAGGGATTTGAGGTTGAAGAGGCCGACGTTGAGGGATTTGAGGTTGAAGATGCCGACATTGAGGGATTAAGGGTTCATGGGATTTGAGGGATTTGGGGAAAACGCTGGAGAAGTTGTTGTCGTTTAGGAAGAGAGATATGAGGTTGAAACTTGAAGAGGCTGGACTCGGAGCTAAGCATGGAAACGGTTCGCGCCGGGCCCTTGTTACTCCAGATTTTAGAACCTGCCCTGCCCTGCTAATTCCATGGAACCGCCCCGCCCTGCCCCATTTGGTGTTTATAATTTTTGGACCCGCCCCGAACCGCATGTACCCATCCTGACCCGCGGATCTAGGACCCGTTTGCCCACCGCTAATTTACACCCAAGAGGGAATCCTTTCTGCGTAAACTAAAGCATTTAAACATACACCGTCTAGTCAAAGAACAGAAGTCTTAACATAACGTGACATCTTAAAAGATGGAGCAACGCATCCCTTGGATGGGGAATATTTCGGATGGAGTGTTTTAAAAGCACACCATATGCTCCTTCAAGAATCAAAGGTCTTAGCGTTCAGACGACTAGACAAAATACAAACGCACTTGAAATGGCCAGACCATCTTTTTCCAATTTTTGGTTGAGAAAATAGGCAAAATTTGTCAAGTCAACTCCAAGTTACAACTAAGGAAACTATCATATCATATCAAACAAACCATATTCCGTTCACATAGCCCACGTTGTGTTCTCTTTGCCTTGTACGACTTTTAACTCCGTGAAGAGTCCACTTCCACAGAGTGGTGCCCACTGCCCAGTTCACAGCTATTGCATGGAAACTGGGTAGCTGCCTTCTTTCTCATTGCATGATGAGCCCTTCATCGTGCTCCATGGAAGCAAGCAAGCACGAGTATCACTCAGAATAGATCATCGTCGCCTTCCCTTTTCTCTTGTGCTGATCTACAACTTCGAACGTTAACATAATAGAGAAAAGATAGAGTCGATGACCAGTATATCCTTGGTAAAACGAGAGGATGGCAGTATTTCTACCACAAAGTAGGCCCAGAGCAAATGGTATGAAGAAAAACAGCCCTCTTCAAAAATATGTACCACTGGACTCAACATGTCGCGCTGAACACAAAACCAGCTGCAAATTGATAATTCATTCACCCAATCCATGTCCGTGACAATCAAAATAAGGTAAATCAAACAACCATTACATATCTTCCTCCAATACAGCACAATGCATCAAGGAAACCATCATGAACCGGGAAAACAAGAACAGTAAATGTTGAATAAGGCTCCCATCCACAAATATATCTTCCGGGAACGTGACACATCTAAATCAGATAAACTCAGTTTCCGCAGCGAAGGTTGAGTCTGTAAACATTTTTTCCATAATTTGGAATGTACATATGAGAAGACTCCAATGCAGAGAGAAAAATAACAAGGTTCAGGCTGAAAAACATGAAAAATCAAACTCACATCTAATTCCATTTCAATGAACATGACATGTAATTCACACCTTGCACTCGCATGTTCAAGCTGAGAAACAATTTAGGAACCGGAAAAGGCTATGAACAACTCAACTTTGCAGGAAGCAATAAAACTGGGTACGGAACATGTATTTTCCACTGTACCAGGATCAACACATGCATCTTGCAGTGTTTTCATGCCCAGGCTAATTTCTGACAATATACTTAGCTGCTACACTTCCTACTTCAATGGTGGCTGTTCTCCTAAATATATTCAAAACAAGCTGTTCTCCTACATATATACAAAACAAACCTCTTTTCAGGCACGCATCAGATGCAGCTAGTTCCAGTTTCTGAAGTGAAATTGCTATGAAACAGTTTTCAAATACTACCAGAAAACAAAAATCAGAATTTCTAGCAATTACTCCTAAGTCCTAAGTCTAGCATTGTCATGCAGAAGTTAACCGCACCGTCGACAAATGTACCATAGTGAGACCAATATATCAAGATATCAGTAGTCAAGACAATAATTGGATATATTCATGCAAAGAGAAAAATTTAGATATTATAATTGCAGTTCCTACCATTGGTATACAGCCACATGGCCAGAGTTAACAGGAAAAGAGAAAACCAGATATCATCGTAGAGGGAGAAAATTAGATATTGTCATTGTAATTCTCCATGATTTCTACAATGTTATACAGTCAGAAGGTCAAAGTTAGCAGGGAAGAAATAAAGGGCAGTAGCTCAAGACACAAATCCCAAAATGGTTTCTTGTGCTTTAAATTATAAGCCGTGTAAACAAGCTAAGGAACAAAAAAAAAAAAAATCAACATAAAAAGAAAGAAACATGAAGAAAATTTCAAGCAACAATAACACATTTACAGAGCAACCGCAAGGAGGCCGATCAGAGCAGCTACCAATCCCCCATTCCATATAGATCTGTCTGTGATTCATACACTGCCGCCCGTTCACCAAAGAAAATTCAGTAAAAGCCCCAGTATGATGTGCTCAATCGAAGAACTTCTAATGCAATGCGCTCAGCGAAACAAAAGAATTTGTGTGAAATCTGATAACAAAATATTCAAGAACAAGTCTCATATCTATCCTTGACTTTTAGAAGCTGCCTTCTCTTGAAAACCAAGAACCCAATTACCCCAATCTGAAGAATGGCAGCGGTACCAACAAACAACAGCCCAATCTTCTTCCCCGCGTTGTACTTGTGCCCTCGATGGGGCGGCGGAGGATGTCCACGATGACCATTTCTAGGCTTCTGCCCCTTATATGGTGGGGGAGGAGGCCTCTTCAAATCATTATTGGAACTGATCTGATTTGCAGGCCGATCAGGTGGTGGCGGGCTCAGGGATTCTGGTGGGGATGGCGTGTTCGGAGATTCTGGAGGAGGCGATGGGTTTGGAGATTCTGGTGGAGGCGGGGACGGAGATTCGCGAGGTGGCGGTGACAGGGTCCGAGATGGCGGAGGCGCAGGCGGTGGCGGTGGACGTGGTCGGGGTGGCGAAGATGGTGGCGGTGGGGGTTGCAAAGATGGTGACGGTGGGGGTTTCGAGAAGCCATTCGCTCCATTTTGAGATTGAGACTGGACAAGAAGAGTACAGAGGCTAATAGAAACCCACAAAACCACAAAGACTAAGCTTGAAAATGGCAGCTCCATCAAAACAACAACCCCAGGATTCGCACTCTCAAGGAAAATTAGGGCTTGGATTTTGTTTTCCAGAGAACTCTCGCATCTGGGTCTAACCTAACCCAAAATTCCAAACGGAATACCTTAGGGTTTCTGAATCTGAGCAATTTTCGAATCAGTTTCCTCTTCCTTTCACAATTCGACCAAAAGGGTCAAATGGGTTCGGCCCAAATGCTCGATTTCGTCCGCCCGGGGCCTGCCTCAGAAATCTGGGTTCCTGATAGATATGGTCCCCAGAGGTGAAGGGTTTTTTGGGGATGAACTCAATTGATCTTGTTCCAATCCGGATTGCGATTTAACCTTCAGCAGAATAAAAACTAATAGGTCAAATGGTGGATTGGTCAGAAATGCTTGATTGCAAGTTCAAATTAGTGGCAGAAAGGAGAAAGCTTTTGGGCAAAAGGAATCGTAGGTGTTTGTGAGTTTGCAGTCGAGAATTGGAAGAATGAATCAAATGGGCAGTTGGAACGTATAGCGGGGGAAGAGTGTCTCTTTCCTTTGTGATCTTCGCCACCTTCTCAGAAACAGAGAGGGACAGCGAAGGAGGAAGAGAAAGAGTCTACGCGGGGTTCAACGGTTGGGCTAATTTTGGTGAATGATTGCCTAGGAAGAATCTTTAAGCTGTTTTTCTCAGAGAGAGAGAGAGAGAGGACTGTGCCTGTGCGCGTAGCTTTGTGACTCGTCAAATGGTGTGCTATCATGAAGTTGGCGATAAAAAATAATTTCAGAGAGACCTATGCAAAACTTACTTAGCGTCACTTTGACTTTACCCAATTAAAAGTTTATAACTTGATAGACCAAGTTTATAACTTGAGAATGCTTGGCCAACTTCTGGAGTTAAAGTTTCAATTTTAATCTGAAAAATTTTAGTTTGGCCCAAGAAAAGTTTTGCTCCTCCAATGATTTTAACTTAAAATTAGCCCACAAATATTAAATATGATTTTGTGTAGATATCTTAATTTATTTTTATGAGCATCTTAATTTATAAATATGAAGATTCCGATAAATAATTAATTATGCTTCAATTTGGAGTGAAATTTGATTAAAATAATTATTTTTTTATTATTTAGCCCTTAGATTTAATTTTGGTTAGATTTTTTTTGCCGTTAGATTTAATCATATTTGATATCAACCGTTGAAATTAATATATATACAAACTATATTTTAGATTAAAAAAGTGTTAATCTGGACTGTTGGATCAACCAACGGTACAATCTCTACCACCGTCAGATTACAAAATTGCCGTTGGATGGGATAAGGTGGCAGACAAAGCTATCAGCGATGGATTCCACTTGCTGCAGCTTTGCCGCATGCAAGAAAGTAAAGCGATGTGGTTTCAGTTTCCGTGCGCTTTCATGCTCATCATGGTGGTCCAGCCACTAACCTGGCTTATTTTGTTGGATAAATCTACCCAAATTTTAAGTTTTATCTCAATCTCAAATTTTAGACTATTGAAGGAGATTCGGTGGATTTAAAAACTAAAATTTAGGTTATAAGTTTTAACTCAACCATTGGAGTTGGTCTTTTAACTTTAATTTTATATGTAATGCCTCCAATCTTATCAAATATATATATATATATTTCTCTCTCTGTCTCTCTCTCTCTCTCTCTCTTTCTAATTCATCCAATTCACATGATTTGCATCATTATTGCCCTCATCATCACAATTAGTTCCGCCCAATTTGGTATCAAAGCCAAGTGAGTGGTAATTGAGTTATCATCTTTATAATCACTACATTATGTTCATCCTTCAGTTTTCATTTACAATTTATCTTATTTGTTAACCTTCTAAGTATGATTGTTTACTCTTAACCCAAACAATAAGGCGTGTTCTAAACAATAAGTTCATAGGATTGGCATGAGCGGATCGCATGAGTGGACAGAGAGTTTAGCAAATACGCGAGGAAGGTAAAACCAATAAGATTTCTATATATTGAAAACCTGCATTTTGAGCATTATGAGTAGATTATTTAGATCTAATTCAATGGCCAACACTAGCTCAAGATCCAGTTTAAGTAGAAATCCAGACATAGTAAATGAAGAACAACAATTAGAATTTCAAACAGATGACAGTGTCGACTTTGGAAATTGGAATATCTCCAAGGTTTCTAGTAAAAACATTTACAAAAAGAAATGGTCAGTAGCCTCTTTTAGAAGTGAACACCAAGCCAAAATAGTTGAAAAAGCTTATGCTTTTAGTAAAGAACATGAAACTTGTCAGTTATTCACACTAGAACAAATTAAAACTCATAAAAAAGATAGTTACAATTACATTCACATAGGTCTAGTCCAAATAGGAGGCAAGCCCTTAACAAGAAGAGGCCTCAATACCTCTACTTTATTATGCCTCTAAGATGTCTGATTCACTGACTTCAGCGATAACATTATTGGGATGATTGAGTCAAGACTTTACAACAGACCAATTCATTTTTATTGTTTCCCAGATCTCACGAGAAGTCTTTCAGATCCCCACATGCTAAAAGCACTCACATTAAACATCAAAACTTTCGGGTACCAAGCTCTTGAAAGAGTCCAACCATTAGCCTTAATTTTTAGAGTTTACAACAAAGTTGCACGAACAAACATTTACTTCCAAGCCTTAGTTAAAACTCCTAGAGACCACACATTCTTGATATAAACCAATCAAGAAAATGCCAACATCAAAATACCCAAAATTATCAAATGGTCATATACCAGCCTACCTCCAGATTGGTGCTTGATCAATGAAAGCAAACCAGTAAGCATACAAAATAGCTTAGTCAACCTAGGCAACATAGAACAATATTTTGACAGAACAGTAAAAATCAACTTCAACCCTTCAACCAGAAAATCTAGTGTCCACTTACACGAGTTAGCCCAATCATACAAAGCTTTAGAGCCAGATAGAAACTCTTTTTTCTAGATCCACATCAGCCGATGTGGTGGGTCGAGATCAAGATCTAATCAATTCCCTAGTCAATAAGAAATTAAAATCAGTAGAAACTAGCTCAATAGTTCCCCAACAAGAATTAATTAATGATTTGATCAACATGAAGTTACAATTAGTAGAAAAAACCTCTCAGGTTACTCATCCACGATACAAACCTAACACCAAAAATCAAGGAGAACAAACCTCTCCAATAGAATCTGATTTCGAAACAAATCAAGTCAACCACCAACAGCTAGTCCTAATTAAACCATTCAAAATTCGATGGAAGAAACTCAATGCTGACATCGAAGCAATGGAAAACATTCCCAGAAGAAACATCTTTAGGGAAAAATATGCAAAAGAACAAAAATTGGACATTTACAATAAATGGACCAATTTCATGAAAAAACACAGATTGGAAGTATTTTTCTTCGATTTTGTCGAAAAATATTATGAGTTTGAAAAGAAATTAGAACTCATCACCAAAGAAAATTGGGTTAAAGAAGACAAAACCATAGTCTCTTCTAGTCACCCTCCACAAGAAACAATTTTAATTATAACTGCAAACACACAGGTACTAGCCACCCCTTTCAAACTTCCTAAAGAAGATGCATGAGTTAAGCCAGTCATAGAACAAAACAATTTCACAAACCAGAATCTACACACCATAGGAAAACAGCTAGATAAAATAGAAACCAAAATCGATAGACTTTCACGTTCCAAAACAACAATTAAGGAAAAATCCGTAGTCAACTTCCCAGAAGCCTCATCTAGCACAACAGCCTTGAAAACAATCTCCACAAGTCAAAAAATGGATCAAATATCACAAGAATTAAAACAAGAAAAAACAGTCAATGTTTTACAACACCCAGATGAATCTCAACAAGAAACTACTTCTGCAATATAGGATTTAGAAGGCAAAAGTGAAACAAATTCCATCAGCAAAGTAGAAGAAGCTTTTCAAAACCTTGAACTCAAACGAATGACACACAAAAGAGTCTACCCAACAACTCTTACCAAAAATTGGTATCCAAGGCCAACACCTCCGGATATTCATTTGAGGAAAGAAACATCCAAAACCAATTTTCAGTCTCGGCTGATAAACTCTGTGAATGGAACATAAATGGATTATCATAACAAGAACTTTTGAACAAATCACAACACATCTCTATGGTTGCTAATAGTTATATTACCAATCATAACCTCAGTCAAACCCAAGTTGTCGATCTTTTTGTCACTGGATTTACAGGAATACTCTATTCCTGGTGGAAAAAATATCTTACTGAACAATCCAGATATGAAATAGAAAATGTAGTCAAAAGAGATGAAGAATGAACACCTATTTTCAATGAACATATCAAAAGAGGAGTCCCAGATGCGATCAGCACATTACTTTTCACTATCATAGAACATTTCATAGGGACACCTAGTAATGTTACCTCCCGGATTCATGACCAACTCAGTAGCTTAAGATGTCCAACCCTAAGCGATTTTAGGTGGTACAAAAATGTTTTCATGTCCAAAGTAATGCTTAGAGAATATAGTAATCAACCATTTTGGAAAGAAAAATTCATTAATGGATTACCAAATCTATTTGCCCATATAATAAGAAACGTTTTAGTTAATGAAGAATGTATCATACCATATCATACCTTATTTATGGAAATATTATTAATATTATCTAGAAAGAAGGATTGAAAATATGTACTGACATGAAAATTACAAAACAAGTCAACAAAGGCAAGTCAATAGTCAAATATGAATTAAGAACATTTTGTGACCAATACGGATTACCTTCTATTGCTCCATCCAACATAAAGAAAAAATCCAGAAGCCTACAATAGATACCCAAATAGGTACTTCAGTAAAAGACACCCCAAACATAACAGATTCAAAAATATGAATTTTGAAACAATAATTTTACGAGAAACCCAAGTCCAGCAAGTGGAAGAGGAAACCCTCAGGAAAACTCCACTCCAAAAATCAAGAACAAATTGCTACAAGTGTGGAAAATTCGGTCATTGTGCAAACAAATATAGAGTCAAGAAAACAGTCAATCAGTTGAAAATCTCTGAGGAAGAGAAAACCCAGCTGATACAAGTTTTAAAATTAAGAGACACAACCCATAGTCAATTTGAAAACGATTTGGATTTTAATTCATACTCTTCCAGTAATTCCTGAAGTAGTCTTTCATTCCCTAACATTAAGATATGATGCACATATGCTTGTTGTAAAAAGATTTCAGTCTTCAATAAACAAGAAGATCTTCTTATTGAGTTAATGAGCAAAGTAGAAGACCTTGAATTAAAGTCATTTTATTTAAAGCAACTTAAAAAGTTAGTCTCTCCTAAGGAAGCCAATACTAGTCAACCCTAGGTAGCCCCAAGAATATGTCTAAGCACAACCCTGGAAAGGTTTAATAAGGCTAAGAAAGATATTACGGTCAAAGACCTACAAAGAGAAGTCAACAAAATTAAGGAAGAAATTAAGTCCTTAAAATAAGAAAAAATAGAAATCCGCTCACACCTCAGTAGTATCCAAACACAAGAATTTCTTAGCAATAATGACGAAGAACACAATAATTCTTCCTCCGACCAAGAATCAAAATCCAAGTCCATAGAAAATCCAACAAAAAACCTAGTTTTAGGATTACTACAAAAAATTAGGATTTAGAAATGGTATTCTAAAATAAAAATAATAATTGAAGACTTCCAGTTAGAAATAATTGCCTTAATTGACTTAGGTGCGGACTTGAATTGTATTGAAGAAGGTTTAATTCCCATTAAGTATTTTCATACATCAACAGAAATCCTTAGTGCAACAAACCAGTCTCGAATGCAATTAAAATATGAAATTCCAAAAGCTCATGTTTGTCAAAACAATGTTTGTTTTAAAACCCCATTCATTTTAATAAAAAAAACATTTTAGACCTAGTCATTCTAAAGCTCTCCTTCATAGCTCTCCTATATCCTTTTAAGGTACACCATAACCGTATAACTAGCAGAATGCTAGTACAAAAAATCACATTTGAATTCTGCATGGAAACAGATCTAAAAAAATTAAGACAATTACAAAAAGATAGGATCTCAAAAACCATCAATCTAGTAACCAAAAAATCACAACAAATTAATTTCTTAAAAGAAGAAATTAATTACCAAAGAATTGAAGAACAATTAACAAACAAATCTTTATTACAAAACATTGACAACTTCAAAAGAAACTTGTTAATGAAATTTGTTCTGACATTCCCAATACTTTCTGGCACAGAAAGCAACACATTGTTAAACTTCCTTACAATAAGGAATTTGATGAAAAGAAAATACCAATAAAAGCCAGGCCAATTCCAATGAGCCAAGAAGTCATGGAATTTTGCAAAGAAATTCAAGAAATTCTCAATAAAGGAATAATCAGGAAAAGTAAATTACCCTGGTATTGTCTTGCTTTTTATGTCCAGAAAAACGCTGAATTAGAAAGAGGAACTCCTAGGTTAGTCATTAATTACAAACATCTTAATGAAGTCTTAGAATGGATATGGTATCCAATTCCTAACAAAAGAGATTTAATTAAGAGACTTATTCAAGCTGTAATCTTCTCAAAATTCAACATGAAGTCCGGATTTTGGCAGATTCAAATCCATGAGGATGGTAAATAGAAAACCGCCTTTGTCACTCCTCTCGGTAATTATGAATGGAATGTAATGTCATTCGGTCTTAAAAACGCACCCAGTGAATTTCAGAACATCATGAATGAAATATTTAATCAATACAATCACTTCTCAATTGTTTATATTGACGATGTTCTTATTTATTCTAAATCGATAAATGGTCATTGGAAACACTTAAATATGTTTGCTAGGATAATTAAGTTAAATTGATTAGTTGTCTCAGCAACCAAAATTAAGTTATTCCTGACCAAAATTAGGTTTTTATGATACAATATCCACCATTCAGCCAATAGATAGAGTAATTCAGTTCACAGATAAATTCCCAGATGAAATTACTGATAAAACCCAATTACAAAGATTTCTAGGATCTTTAAACTGTGTTGCAGAATTCTATCCACATCTTAGGCAACAATGCAAACTTTTGTTTGATGTTCTAAAAGAAAATCCCTCATCATGGTCCAATACTCATACTTCCATCGTCAAACAGATCAAGTCACATGTTAAGACGTTGCCCTGTCTTGACATTCCAACTCCTTATTCATTCAAGATCGTTGAAACTGATGCCTCTGAAATTGGTTACGGGGGTATTCTCAAACAGTCAATTTCTTCCGAATCCTCCTTAACAAATTGTTTGTTTCCATTCAGGAGTATGGAATCTAGCACAAAGTAATTATAGTACTATTAAGAAAGAAATATTATTAATTGTATTATGTATTAGTAAATTTCAAGATGATTTATTAAATCAAAAGTTTTTAGTCAGAATCGATTGCAAATCTGCAAAACATGTTTTACAAAAGGATGTTCAAAACATTGCATCAAAGTAGATTTTTGCACGACGGTAAGCTATATTAAGTATATTTTATTTTGAAATCGAATACATCAATGGTAGTCAAAATTGCATCCTTGATTTATTAACCAGAGAATTTCTGCAGGGGAAGAATGACAGCAAGAAGACCTGATCAGATGAGGCTTCCAGCCACTCTACCACCATCACCAGTAAAACAAGAATCAAGCCCAGATTCTTCATTGGCATTAACCATTACAAACCGTTTCACTCCCTTAGGTTCCACAATAGGAAACTTTAGGCCAAATTACCAGCCACCACGTCCCAATTACCAAACAAATCCTTATTCAACCCCTACATACCAATCATCATCATCCCAACCAGTCAAGTATATTAAAACATCACTGTATGTCAAGAAAAATCCCAGTGAATATCTTTTTAGCATCCATTTCAATCTCAATCAGGAACAAGCACCAAATAAATTAGCCAAAACTATCTTTCCACCCAATTTTCATTATCACCCTACAAAGTCATACAAAACATTGAAATTCTATCAAGCCATTATCAGAGAAATAGAGTCTGTTTCCATCAAACCACTTTATAGTAAAACTCATGCAAGCAAAATCCTCTACCATTCCCTTTACATTGGTCAATTCATAATCGAGTCGGATTGGGGAATTCCCTTTTACAAAACCAAACCTCTTCACACCCAATATATCCAATTACCCAATATTCACTATATTTATTTTGATTACATTGATGCATGGACTAACATCTTCCTCCATCAAAAAGAAGACTTCAGTCATTCATGGTTCATTAATTTTGACAAGAGTTTTGAGTTGAACTTTCCTGCATGGTTCCTAAAATGGTGGTTAATCCATAGCCTAACAGCCAGTCTCCTACCAGAAGAACTTATGCAGGTACTCTCTGCCAGTTTTCAACAAAAGTTAGATAGAAGCGGATTCAACTACAAAATTACAGTTCTCCCAATATTCATGGCCAAATACAAAGTCTCATGTATCTTGAAGTAGAATTATGAAGTTGAAACCGATGAAGTCAATAGAGTCAGATCAGTCAAGTGGAGGGATAAACTTAATCATCAAAAGTCATTAGTCAGGTCTTCTCCGAATTTCCCATTACTCCACCGCCAATCATTCCAACACAGTCGTTGCTGTCAGCTATTCCAGCTCAATCATTATCAAACATTAGTCCATCATCATCCCTCAAAAGAACAATCAGGTCTCTTAAATCGTCAGGCTCAAAGTAGAATAAAGCCATTCAGCTCCAAGATTCAGCACAACAATTACTTGCAGAAGCAGCGATGCTCCACCCTGAAGAAAAAGAAGCTTCAGACTCCGAATTTTCGAATGCGTCCTCCCAGCAACCAGCCAATTTGATAAGTCAAAAAACACAGTCAGCCAAGTGAGTCGACTACCAGGATTCGTAAGACCTTTTTGCATAAAGCCATATGAAAATTCAGTCATCATCTCAAGTCATCATGTGAACATTATGACAATTGCCA
>JAOTRO020105746.1:0-13764 GCA_028566515.2 Pyracantha coccinea | reverse complement strand
GGAAACGACTTTTGTGTGTCCCTTGAGAACAATCTCATTGCTCATTGGAATCTGAAACCTATTTTCGAAATTCGCCTATGAATCGGAATCGGAATCGGAATCGTCCCTATTGTGGAAGACTAAGAACAGAGGAGAATCAAGAGATGGGTGGGAGGAGAACCGAAATCTCGCGGTGCTGATGATGGGGGTCTTCGTTGAGGAGGAGAATCGAGAGATGGGTGGTGCGACGGCTGCGGCGGTTCTGAGTTTGATGTCGTCGAGGCTGAGTAGGAGAAGACGAGTGACAGAGAGTATGTGGGTGGGAGAAGACAAGGAGTTGAGTTACAAACTGGGCTGGGCCAATAGACAATAGGGGGTAATAGGCAATGAGCGGTCCGGGCCAGGGGCCCGTTTTCTCCAATCTCCAGAACCGGCCCGCCCCGTTAATTATCAGGAATCGGCTTGCCCCGTCCCGTTTTGTATTTGTAATTTTAGGACCCGCTCCGTACCCGTCCCAAACCGCAAAGACCCCCCCCGACCCGCAGGTCTAGGATCCGTTTGTCCACCCCTAGTCCTCATTGCACACGAAAACCCCAATAAATAAATAATCTCTCCCCAACCCCACATGGTCAGCATATGTGTAATATATCTCGAAACATCGACCCGCAACTCGAAGGTACAGTGATTTTACAAATCAGCCACGTCGCGTATAAATTCTCAGACTGAGCAGTAGTCAGTAAAAATCCAATAATTTATTCTTCAGTTTTTAGAATCTCAAACCGTAAAATTCTTCCAAACCTAGACATCCGTGGCTTTTCATCCATGTATGGCTCACCACTGGTTTGTTCTAATGCTATTCTCAACAAATTGTTCTAGCTGACGCATCTGCACAGCCATATTCTAGCACTTGACATGAATTGCATTCAATTTCTTAAAAAAATTCTTCTTTTTTTTTTTTATCTCCTTTTGCTCCAGTTGACGTACAAAATACAAAAAACAAAGTTACTCAAAAACAAAAGAAACCAAGCAACAGAGTTGAGGAAGAACTAATAAAAGTAATGACTAATTAATCACATCATATATATTTTCAAAACATTTTAAACAACCGCAGGATCGAGCAAACACTTTTGTTAGTAAGTACTGTGACCCGTTGTTGGTCGTTGGCTGAAACCAACGGCCCAAATGTTTCATCTCATCCTTTCTTACTCCAACAAGATCCTTACCGGATCATTTTGGTGAAGATCATAAGGATCCGTAAATCGTGTTCATTCATCGTATATCGTGCGGTCAGTTTTTGTTAGGTACTGTTTATATTCAATTTTAAATAAAAATATTTAAAATGATTTCTGACTGCACGATTTACGATGAAATGATATGATTCACGAATCCTCGAGATTTTCACAAATAGTATCCAACAAGAATCCAGATTCTTTCTTACTCACCTCAAGAACACCACCACATTCTCTGTCCACCTCCTAATCATTCGGACAACTTCAAGGAAGTTTGCAATTCTAAAAAATATATGTATCAAAATAATCATTCTACTAGTTTGATCAGAGCAACATACTCTCTTTTCACTTGGTTTGATCGGAGCCCCTCCTTGTAGACCATTGTTAAACTATGGTCTTTTAAAGATAAACAAAATGTAATACTTACTCTATAGAAACTTAAATTCAATTGACAATCGAGGAGTAATCTCGGCCCCTCGTAGATTATGGTTTACCTTTGGCTTTGTGAATGAAAAAAATAAGTAATACTTCGTAATTCTAATATTCTATGGAACCTCAAGAACATCGCACATCAAAAAACACATTAGGCCTTCACTCTATCACATGAGCAACATTTCATATCCTGAAGCATGTGTGGTCGTTAGGTATTTCCACATTTCATGGTATAAGTTAAAAGTTTACTCTAAAACCAATTGGTAATAAAGGAGTAACCAAATTTCTTACAAAAACATTGCACATCCTCACAATAAGCTAATACAATTGAGCTAGTTTTTTTTTTTTTTTTTTTGAACTACGGCTTAATGGTATTCATTTTCAGTGGTAAATCAAAGATCTTAGATTTAATTTTTACCAAATGAATTTGAATCATATTATTGCAAACCACTGTAAAGCTTAACCTACTTCTTTACCCTCTTAATATGAATAATATCGTTTATTAAAAAAAAAACAATTGAGCTTGTTAAGCTGATTTGTTTGATTTTAACAGCGAATCAATTGTCCTCCCAATTGTCTCTTCCTTTTAGAAAGAGGATGACCCTTTATCGAGACAATCAATGGTCTGACTAGATTTATGGGGTTTCTTCAGAGAGAGAGAGAGAGAGAGAGAGAGAGAGAGGCAGTGGCCAGGTGCTGGGAGTACAGTTACCTATTTCTCTCTCTCTTGTTAAGTTATTATGCTACATTAAGAAGCAAATAACATTTTATTGTCAATTTAATTTAATTTCTAATTGAAATCTTGGCATTCAGTTAAAATACAAACTTAAATCTTAATAAAGACCGAGAGAAAACAAAATTTTCAATAAAGAATAAGGCATGGAGATCACATACAGAAATACACTATTTTTATTTTTATATAAATTATATTATTATTCTAAATTATGTTAAAAAGAAGTTCAATTTTACATTTATTTTGTGTGTGGCTTTCTCCATGGCTTATATTATTAATTGACATTTGTTAAGTTTATGACAACATAGTTAATAAGGATTAAATTTATGGACACATGTACACAAAAAAGTTAGTACAAAAGATTTAACTCGCTAAAAAAAGGAAGAATTTAATTCTATGAACTAGTGAATTGAAAAAGAATTTAATTCTATAACAAAGATTAAGAAAGACAGACAAAATGTTATAATGCCGGTGTTGTTCCTAACTAAGTCATAATGTCATATGCCCATGAAGTTTTATCCTAACTAACATCGATAAAATTATAAATAGAACCATTTAATTATAAGTTATAAATTATTTCTGTCAAGTTCTTGATGTATACAGATAACATTTTATCGTAGTGGCAGAAAACAACCGTCCATATGCACTCTAATGAGGGTTTAATCCTTACCAATTTTTCTCTCACCAACAACTAACAATTTAACTCAGTAACGCTATCGTTTTACTTAAAAAAAAATCTAGATGTGTGATTCTCAACAAGCACCTATCAAACAGGGCTCAAGAGAAATACAATCTCAACAACGCTGCAAGATGCTAGCAAAGAAAATCGAGTGAGGATCCTCGTCGGATCCTTTTTGTGAGGATTCCTATATCACATTCGTTCATCGTACATCGTGCAGTAAAAAATTATTGTAAATTTTTTTATTTAAAATTGAATATAAACAGTATCTGACAAAAACTAGATGTACGATATACAATAAATATATTGGAGAGGATCCTCGAAATTCTCATAAAATTGATCCGGCGAAGATTCCCTCTCAAGAAAATCTAAGATGAGGATGGTGATTTGGTGCGCAGCATCTTCCCACGGCAGACCACGTGGAAAGGATGGGTGCCAAGGAAGCAAGTGGTCCCATTCATGCTCACCAAGTAAGCTGAGCTCCAGCCCACTTTGATTTCTTGTATTTTATTCGATGGATCTTGCCGCCTCACTCAAATACTGTAACAAAAATGGGTCTTGCTGACTCTGACTCTTGGATGGCCTAAAAATTAGGGGATACAGACAATGCATGGTTTGCATGATTGCATCACAGGCTTTGTGTTGAACAGTAATGTAGGACCCTAAAGCTTGGACCATGTGGAGAAATAGGAAGTTTTTTTGAGAAATGATAAATACGTTAATTTTACGTTTTATATATTTATGTTTAATTATATTTATTATTTTTGTTTGATTTGTGTATTTTGATGTACAAAAATAAAGATGTGTTTGAGAAGCTAAGTGAAAATCTGTTGCCACCTTCTTCTTTTTTTTATCATGTGATTGTATCATTGTCAAGTCTGTCATGCTTTTATATTATTAATTAACGTGTTATAAGATATGTTTGTATTTTAAGGAGTGATATCAATTTTGCAATTGCTTTCTAACATCAATGTTTCGTCATAAAAATAAATAAATTCTAAATTCATGAAAGATTATGTTAATGAGGGTTTATTTTTTATTTTCTCACATGGTCCCCAAAATGTCGAAAATGATCCTATTTAAGTTCCCACATTACTAATTAGAAATATAATTTCTGTACACTACTTTCACCACACTCTCCTCTTTAGTTTTGTTCATTGATTATCCTGATCAATCACTTAATTAAATAGCTATGAAAAACAAGAAAGTGTTGAGGTATAACAAGAAGTACAAAAATGATTCTCCAATTAAAAAAAAATAAGAAAAACTAACGAAAAGTCCAAAAAAACTTCTTTTTTAACGAAAATCTCTTTTTAAAGGTATAGTGAATAGTGACAGTTAAAGGTAAAAATGTGGTTTTTCGTTAAAAGTGAATAGTACCGGGAGTGTTTTGTTAAAACTCCCTTAATTAAAAGCTTATTTTTAGATACGCTATTGGAACTCTTTTTTAATTTCACTTTGTTCCCTGTAACTCAAAAGTCATCACTTTACTCTCTGAAACTCAAAGTTTGCTCTACTTTATCCCCTAGAACTTGATTTTGATCCAATTTTGCCCCATAAAACTTGAAAGTCGTCTCCATAAAACTTATTATGCATTGCCTTGGATCTGTTAATTTCTTATGTGGTTTTGATTTGGGTGCACCAGTCTAATCATTTTTTTTCATCTCTTCAATTTTCTTTAAACTTAATATTTTTTTATTGTTAAATGTTAACGCATAATAGAGATTTATTGCACATGTTGCATAGTCTTATTGGGTGTTAGGTCCCACATATGTTTCAGGAGGCTGCCTATAAGTTTCAGGGAGAAGAAAGGATCCACAAGTCAAAGTGGAACAAATTTTGAGTTTTAGAGAGTAAAGTTGTGACTTTTGAGTTACAGAGTACAAAGAGAGATCAAAATAGAGTTCTAGGGGGTATAGGTAAAAATAAGCATTATAACTCTTTTGGATGTGCTTTTAAAATGACTGAAAGCGTTTTTGGTGAAAATGTTTTTGGAATCAATCTTTGGTAAAAATGAAAATAAATCCTAAAAAAGCACTTAAAGTGCTTCCTGGAAGAAGCACATAACTGGTGTTTCTTGCAGAAAGTACTTAAAGTGCTTTTGGAACCCAAAAACATTTTTTCTAAAAACGCTTTCAGTTATTTTAAAAGCACATTGTTGAATAAAAGGAATGATGAGTTTACAATTAATTTATTAATTCAACTTGTACGTTTCCACCAAAAAGAAATAGATTTGCCAGCCTATACATTTGTACTAAAAAGAAAAAACAAATGCCAGGTCAAGATTGGATTTGTATCATATATGGCTAAAATTTAGCATCCAATTTCGTAAATGTCAACCCAATTACCCTCAAACTTAAAAACGATAGACCTAAAATCCAAACTCTTGGCTTCGTCCTTTTCTTTTGTAGTGAATGAGCAGCTTCTCCACAAACAAAGACCCTAAATTCCAAACTCTATTTTATAAAATTATGAAAATTTACAGGCTTTGATGGATTTGAATTCATTTGTGAAGAAAATTGTTCTCTGAATGTATCAACCTATTAGTTATGACCATTAATAAAAGGCACTACAAATAACGGAAATTATATAGCTTCGTTTTGAACTTAGTAAAAACTAAAAAGAATAAAGCATCTTTGATCCATTTAGATGAAATCGCCATGAAACGAGCCAAAGAACTCCAATCAGGAAGTTGATTTAACATAAAAAAAAAATATTTATGCAAGAAAGGCTCTTTTAATTTCTTTTGAATTTGAAAAAAAAAAACAGTCAATATCTTTCCATCATCCCTTTAGGAATGTGAGCCGGCGCGGGGGTTGTCAATGTTCTGGAAATATTTACATGTAATAAAACGTTGCTGGTGCGAAATACACTTTTTGGCAATCTAAGTTACTTTTTAGGGCATTTAAGTTTATTTAGATATTTTTTTTTTGTTATAGTTGATAGTTTTTATAAAAATTGACATTTATGAAAGTAGAGAGTAAATTTTGGCTATACATGATAATTTCTCGTCAAAATATTAGAGTATCTCTAAAAGAGATATCAAAAAGTTCACATAAGTAATAACGGTAAAATAGAACATTACTTGTGTTTTCCAACTGAAATGTCAATTCTTATGTGTTAAGAAATGGAAAGGAGAGGAAGTTGTTGTCAAGTTTGATTGCAGATTCAAATCTATTTTTAGTAATTAATAAATGTTTTTCATAATTTTTATACTTATCTTTTGTTTTAAAATACTAAATTACAACTATAAAAAAATAATATAATAAATAATAATTTAAATTTAATTTTATGTTTTAAAATTTAACATCTTCATTTTTTTTTTATCAAAATTTTGACATTTCTTTAGAAATGGTCTTATGTGCTTCCCACATTGAGGGGTTGGTGTAACTAGGGTTGGGGTTAGCATACTATTCTAATTAGGAAGAGGATACAACCTTATCCAGGAAAACCTTATCCCCGAGCTCGCGCAGAAAACGCACTCCAGCAGGAGCAGCCCCAGCCAGATCTTGCCGATCGATTCCGAGGTTGGTAGTGACCAATTATTCTCTCGAGTTATTCGTTACATTTGCCCTGTTGTCAATTATCATAAAAAGTAAGTTTATATGGTGTGCAGATTTGAGCGAGAAAGTTTCAAAACGTGAATTTTATTAAGATGATATATCTTAATGAATGAATACTGCTAACACATTCTTTGAGTGCAGTCAGCACTCAGCAGTGAAATTTTCTCTTCTATATGTTTGGGTGCGGGACTTTCAAGTTTCAAATTACAGGGGATTTAGGCAAAGTAAGCCAGAAATGGATTGCAAAAAGTTGGTAAAACTTGGGAGGGAGGTATGTTTGAGACATTGGGACTTGAGATTGGAAGGCAGATAGATAGATACTATAGTATGCTTTGATATCACTCCATTTTTTTTTTCGAAGCAACCAACCAACCATCCTATTGCATTCAGAATTCCTCACTAATAAGTAGTCACTAGACAAAGAACATGGGCTGAGACTTGCTTCGTTGTTATATGGGAGAGGTCATAATTAGTTTGATCTGAATGTAATGCCGTTTAGTGATTTTTTGTGCTCATTACTCTTTTACCGATACTCACTCAGATTCCAGTAGTATGGGTACCCGTGCCCGAACTGGTGGTGATCGCCTAAGAACGGTCTGGACCCCTGAAATGGATCGATATTTCATTGATCTCATGATAGAGCAAGTTGGCAAAGGAAATAAATTTGATGATCATTTATTTAGCAAGCGTGCCTGGAAGCATATGACATCCTTGTTCAATGCAAAATTCAACTTCCCCTATGAAAAAGATGTTCTGAAAAATCGGCACAAAACACTAAGGAATTTGTACAAGGCTGTAAAAATTCTCCTTCATCAGAAGGGATTCAGTTGGGATGAAACGCGACAAATGGTGACTGCTGATAATAATGCCTGGGATGGATATATTAAGGTATACTTAAATCACCTGACCTTTCTCTTTTCTTTTCCAAAATTTCCCTCTCTCAACCATGTCAAGAGACTTTATAGATTATGGTTTCAGGTACACCCAGATGCACGGTCATTCAGAATAAAAACCATCCCTTATTACCGTGATTTGTGTTTGATATATGGCGACGCAGCATTCGAAGAGAAAGGTAATCATTGTGTCCTTGATACAAATGTTAAAAATATGTAACGATTAGGGGCAGTTGTTTTGCCAGGAGTTTTTAATTCTGCTTCCAACGTGTTCATGCCAGGTGATAATGTTCCCGAGGAGTCATCACATTCAAGCGAGACTGGTAAAACAGCAGCCGCACAGCCGACGAACGTTAATCAGGACACAGCAGAGGCTCTTCGTGGTATCATTGTTGGTGAGGATTATGGAGTCGCTATCTCAGAAAATTTATTTGATGTTAGGCAGCATGCTATTACAAGTGTTCCTGAAATCACTGCTAGTAATCGCTCCAGAACTTACTGGCAGCCGCCCATGGACTGTTATTTCATTGTCCTTTTGCAAGAACAGGTGCGGAAAGGCAGCAGGGTTGATGGCGTGTTTCGTAAACAAGCTTGGAAGGAGATGATTGCATTATTCAACGCTAAGTTTGGCTTTAATTATGATATGGATGTTCTTAAAAATCGGCACAAAACTCTGAAAAGGCAATATAATGTTATAAAGAATCTACTTGAATTAGATGGCTTTAGTTGGGATGATAAGCGCCATATGGTGACAGCTGATGATTATGTTTGGCAAGATTATATTAAGGTAATTATCTATTCAAATACCACATACTTATTCAATTGAAGACTTTTATTATTTATGTGTTGCACATAATATTCCCGTTGAGTTCCTCCCGATATAATCGCGATGATTATCCTTTTTTCATTAATCAGAATCAGAAGAAAATATTGTTCTCGTAACATGCAGGAACATACTGATGCACGGCAGTTCATGACCCGACCTGTCCCATATTATAAAGATTTATGCATGATATGTGATCCAAGTCTTGATGACAGAGACTGCTATTCTGGTCAAGATGTAGAGCAACAAAATCAAGTTGAGGGCGCCAAGTTCTGTGGAGCATTAACTAGTCTTCAGTCTGCATCTACATCAGTTTCCGCTGAGGATGATGTTGTTGAGGTGCAGGAGTCGAGCCTTATGTGCCATAAGAAAAGGCGTCAACTAGAAAACTGCTCAAATCAGGCTCATCCAAAAAGATCCCGAGAAGCAGATGGTGGCATGGCTAGTGCTCTTCCTGAGATGGCATCTGCTGTTTCATCGCTGTCAGATAAGAAGAGAAATGATGCGAACATGAACTCTGGCTCAATAGAAAGTGTGATTGAAGCAATACAAGCATTACCAGACATGGACGAAGACCTCGTGTTAGATGCTTGTGATTTGCTAGAGGATGAAAAGAAGGCAAAAACATTTATGGCATTGGGTGTTAAATTACGAAAGAAGTGGTTAACAAGGAAACTTCGGCCGCAGTTGGCAACGTAGTATAATTTAGGCCCCAGAAACATACAAGTGGAAGGGAAGGTAACATCAACTATCTATGTGCTCTGAATCTGATTCTGATGGTAGTTTTAATTTATGGGGTTGCGACTGAAGTATCAGGTATGGAGGAGCTTAATATGGGAATTTGAAAGAGTACATATGGCAGCAAGTGATTAGGTTCCAGTGGCGTTTCTCAACTGATATGTACTAAAGCAAGTAGATATAAGCTGCTGAGTGCAATAAGTTTGAAGCTGACGGCTGATTTGAGTCGGATAGACTAATCCGTTTGCATTTTACCATATATGTATATATGCTTCAAGCTGTTTGGATTTTCATCCATCCATGATCCAGCCATACATTAGTAAGTAATTTAGCACATGGAGAATGTAAGTCAATCATACGTCTTCGATCGACGTAATAGAATATCCTTGTTTCTGTCATGCAGCTTCCTTAGCCTTCAACGGTACACATGCTAATTCATTATATTTGTACCAATACAACAACGAACAAGGTTTTATCCAAGATTACGATGAAACTCTTGCAGAGTCTCCAGCTTTTTTCACTCCAACTTCTTTTTCGGGTGAACTTTTTACTTCACTTTGAATTGTGCGATATAGGAGTCAAAAGTGGTAAAAATTTGTAGTTTAGGGTTATCACACTATCTATTGTCACATCATGCGCTAACAGATATACATTATTGCCCATGTCATAGTACCCACAAAATAGAATTATGCTAGCATGCAATTTTTCTCGACAATTGAAAAATGCATCTTTTTAATTTGGGACCCGTCAACGGTACCAAATGTGAAGAAAAACATCTTTAAAAAAAAAAGTACACGTAAGCAACATGATGACTAGATTACTTATTTCGTGTGACTATTTTGGGTTTGAAGTTTAATATTAATGTTTTACTGCTTGAAGTTGCATGATTTTCAATATTTGGTACATTAAGTTTTTTTCGTCCAATCTCGTACCTAAAATCGTAATTCTGAAACATTTTTGTACATCCGTTAGATTATCTGTTCAAACAATTATTAACTCTGTGACGTGAAGCGGGACAATGACTAAGCAGCCACATGTCAATATGAACTACGTGAACACTAAAAAAATAAAAAAAACTAAAAAAACAATTATTTTGCCTTCCCCTTCCTCTTCGACTCCCCTGATCCCTCCCACTCCTCCCTCTTCACCTCCCTGACCTTCATCCTCCCTCTCCTCCACCCTCTTCACATCCCCTTCCTTCTCTCTCCCCGGACCAACTTGCACCTAACCCCACCATCCATCGCCGCACCCAAAGCTTCTGCTAATATCAGTTCAGTTCAACAGTTATAAATTTTCACCTTTCGCGGTTAACAGCCACTATTTCACTCTCGAGGTTGAACAAAAAATCCCCAATTATCCAAGACTGCACGCTTTGCGTTCTCCAACTAAGCTTATTTTTAGGGTTTAATCAAATTCCACGACGCTTCTCGCCTGAATCAATCTATACTGCAAATTAATCGCACTGGCTCGTAACGAAGAGAAAACGCAGTCGATGCTCAATCGATTCGTTGCCCTCAAAGCTGAACAGAAGAAGAAGCCAAGAGCGACGCCCATACCTCGCCTCCGAGTCCCGCGACCTCGCCGAGGCCTCTAGATGGCGGCAGCAAATCATAGAGGGAGATCGGCCGAAAAGTCGCCGAGATCCAGAACGAGTCGGGGAGCATCGGACATGCGACCTCAACGACAAGATCAATAAGCTGATTCGAGAGAAGGTCCATTGGGAGCGGCAGATTGTGGAGCTCGGAGGCCCAAGTTATGCCAAAAACGCCTCTAAGATGACGGACCTCGACAATAAAATTGTCGATGTTCCGAACTCTAGCGGTCGCGGCCCCGGTATCCATGTTTTGGTACGGCGATGGATGGTTGGGTTTGGGTGCAGGTTGATCTGGGGGGAGAGAAGGGAATGGAGGTGAAGAGGGTGGAAGAGAGGGGTGGGAGGGATCAGGAGAGTCGAAGGAGTGCGAAGAGAAAAGAAATTTTTTTTATATTAATTTTTTAATTTGTTAATATTGACATGTGCTCATATTGACACATGGAACTTAATCGTTGTCCATGTAAACGGCACGTCACAGGTTAATAGTGTTTTAACAGACAACCTAATGGACGTATGAAAAATGTCCTAGAATTACGATTTTAGGTATCAAACTAGGACGAAAAAAAACTAATGTATGAAATGTTAAAAATCAAGAAACTTCAAGATAGAAAACTGAGATTAACCCTTGATATTAACAGTCCTTGATTTAATATGTTTATCATTCACAAATTCTGAATTACACCATATCCAAAAACTTGACAACTATAAGCCCGGTTTGGGTTAACTTAACTTTTTTTAAAAATGGGTATGAAAAAAAAGGTTAGAGCATTTTAAGTGTTTGGTAAACACTTTACATCAGCTTTTTTTTTCAAAGCTATGGGTGAAAAACAGATGAAAACAAAAAGCTGGAAATAGAAGTTTCAAGAAAACAGCTTATTTTGGTAAAACACGGGTGAACAGTGACATATAAATGAACTTTTCTATTTTCCAATCTTGCCCTCCTTCCTCTCTTTCATCAGTCTCGCCACTCTCGCATAACCCAGTCTCCAGATCGCGTTCTCGTTCGTGCCCTCCTCTTCTACCTCTCTCTCGCAACCTTCCACAGCTTCCCCAACACCATGTTCACCCACTCCACCGACTCCTTCCTCTGCAAATCCTTATCCAGAAACAGCGAAAAGCTCGTGGGCACTTGCGGCCATGCCTCGCGGCGGCCATTGTCACTCCCCAGTTTGCTTTTCTTCCTTGAAGTCCATAATTTATCAAACGCAATGCCTACAAAGAAGAAGAACACAAACAATCCCACAATGTTTTGGTTTATTCGAGGCGATGGAATGGGATGTATCACTTCCAGCTGAGTTCTGAGCTTATCCACAAAAGGGTCCTCCTGAAAGCTGGTGAAATTGTTCCCCATTTGAACCGGCGACTCTTGGGAAAATTCATCGGCTTCCAATTCACTGGAGAAACGCTTTATCACCAAGTTTTTTGCACCCCGTCTCGCTGAATTCGTAAGCTCTATGTTCATGGAGGACCCCGGAGCATCGGGCGAAACCGCACAGGAACTACAACTCCACTTTCTTCTCACGCTTTTTCGAGGAAACTTGGCGATAAGCAGCTGCTTTCTTCTTCTTTTAGACCAAGGGAGGGAGAAGAAGAAGTGGGTTTTAGTTAGGTGGGCGAAATTTCCACATGGGCAGTGAGGAGGACGAGGCGGTGGCTGCGAGAAATCGAAGCTAGCAGATACTGATTGCAAAATCATTAATTAGCGGCGGAGATAAACTCGGAGCACCTAACTGAGATGTGGATGTAGGGAATTGCATTGGTAAACATGGATTCCAGCTCCAGAAATTCAATCCATATTCCCAACGGAGCAATTACCAAAAAAAAAAAAAAAATCAAAATAAAAAGAAAGCGGCGAAACGACAGTTGTTTAGCAGCAACAACGCCGTCGTGAGAGCTTGGTAATCTGAAGTGAAATGGGAAGAAGCTGAAACCTCCATGAAAGCTCAGAGACTACAGAGTAGAAGACGGAGATGGAAAGAGAGAGAGAGTAATTGCTTTTGTATCTTTGTTTCGTCGTGAAAGTATTTGCGTGTTAAAGTTCATGCTGGAAATTAGCATCGACATTCAAGGCCTCAAAATGTGCAAGACGTGGATAACATGGTATTCCCACTCCTTTTCCTAATTTCCTCCCTCCTTCTCTTCTCCTTTTTTATTTTTTTATATTTTATTTTATTATTTTCGTGAAAAAATATATGCACGTGGTACGGAAGCCGACGCGGCTCCCTCGCTTTTTTTCTTTGTCCTTTCTGGTGCCTGTCATTTTTAATATTTTTTTTAGTAATTATGGCAGTTTTTTTCTTTGTTGGAATTATATGGCAGTCCATTTTTTGAAATTTGATTCAACATAAAATGCCGGTCTACTTCCATTCGTGCCTCATCCTCCAACTCTATCGTTTTTATTTGGGTCGTACAACTATTTTCGTTTTTGGAAATTTATCTGACATGAAATAAATTAAAGTATTATTCATCCAACTAATCAAAATTCAGGGATTGGCTACAGGCCTACGATACTTATATGAATCTTTATGTGACCGTCACGTATATTCAATAAATATTACTATTTAATCGTTAAAATTATGATTGTATTCAATACATGTAAGTATTATGATCAAAACGCTTCTACAAATCCGAAAAAAACAAAGATAATAAGACCACATGAAGTGGCACAATTGTGGCAGCTATCAAAGTGAAATTTGATATACAGATGCATGACCGAGGGAATAAATTTACCTTGAGGCTTAAATCCTTTATGGTGGTCAGGAGGGAGAGCAAAGAACGGCCAAAGAGGGTGGTCGTGGTGAGTGAGAGAGTGAGGAGGAGGCACGGCATTTAGACATTGTTGAGGAGGAGTCAGAAATGAGCGTGCGTTCAGGCCTTTAGGTACCGTTTGGTACACAGACGAGACGGAACAGGACGAGACGGAACAAAAATTTCGTACCATGTTTGGTACTCACAAGATGGAACAGGACGGAATGTGATTAAATGACTAACTTACCCTTTTTGTTTGACTATGTCTCTCCCGCTTCTCTACTTTCTCTTTTCCATATGTTTCTTGTTCTTCGCATGCCCAGATTGCAATCACAAAAAGTATCAATAGCATG
>JAOTRO020105607.1:0-13768 GCA_028566515.2 Pyracantha coccinea | reverse complement strand
AAAAAAAAAAAAAAAAAAAAAAAAAAAAAAAAAAAAAAAAAAAAAAAAAAAAAAAAAAAACCTTAATCCATTTTCAGTTGGCAGAAAACAAATGTTGCAGCCATCACAAATGACTTGTCAGCGGCTACCAAGGCAAGCACACTGGAGAAAACAATCGAATGGTCAATTCAATCAAGGCATCACATCACACCAGAGAAAACCTGCAACTAGAAGTACACCACAACCAAATTTCGTCATTAGATACGCCTAATCAGGAGAAAGCCATCGGACCCAAACCACCTTCACCAACCCCTACAAGTATATACAAACACAATAACATGTGAAAATGAGTGAGGCTAAGAGGGTATGTGAAATAGCCTTGCTTTGACAGAAGTCGCAACACACTCGGCCTCGAGGAAATCTGGCATGCCAGTCGAGGGTAGCGAAGGAAGAAATTGGATCTGTCATCCATCTTCGATTCATCACTCATAGACCTCAACAAAGGTTGTGGTGGTGATGATTTGATTAGAATATTCCGTGCGTACTAACTAAATGGTTAATTAGAAAGAAAGAAAAAAAAAAGCACCATTTATAAAAAAAACTCTTCTAGTGTTAAAAAGGCAACTAATGTCCTATAATACTCCCGCCTTCTCGTGCTCCGCCCACAAACGTCTCCTTCGGTTGCCATTTTGAGAGTCGGTAGCATGCTTCCTCAACGTTCATCACTTGTTTTTGTTGTTTTCATTTCTTTAATTTTCCACCCATCCTTTCTTCTTGCAGTTTCTTTTCAAACCCAAACAACCATCATCATCCCAGTAAAAGTTTCCACACTTCACCTTTTCGCTCATAAGACAACTCCAATCAGTCACCATACGCATGTACACAGTAGATAAAAACGAAACTAAAGCACATCGTTGTGAAAGTTCATGGTTTCCACACCCTTAACCTAGAGATAGGGATCCATATAAAAAAATAACGATTGACGTAATTATACATGAAAACCTAATTAAAGTTCATTAACTGGCTAACACTTCATTACAACTTGATACGACAATAATGTATAAATTCTCATTATTCACCTTATAATGTGCCTCTACATTAATATATGTCAATATGTTACCTGTAAAAGATGAATGAGGTTATAGACCTATATATACAAATAGGGTAAGGTGCGGTTTGACCACCTGAATTATCACCCCAGTTGAAATTGACCCCTGAACTATTTTTTTGGTAAATTAAACCCCTGAGCTATTTAAAACCACGCAATTAACCCCTTGTCGTTAGATTGCGAAATCACTTCCGTCAAATTCAAGGGCAAATTAGTCATTTCATCATTAATTATTACTTGTTAGCTATAACTACCTATAAAATTTTGACACATGGACACAAAATAATTCAAAAATATATAGCATACTGAGAAAACATAAAAAACCAAATGTTTACATAATGGACCATCTCACATTGTCATTAAACATTATTTTGTTTTCATATGTCATAATTACATTGTCAGTTATAGTTGACAGGTAAGAATTGATGAAGGAAAGACTAATTTTCCTTTCAGTTTGACAAAACAGTGGATGAAAATTTACCGACAAGGGATCAATTGGCTTATTTCAAATAGTTAACGGGGTTAATTTACTAAAAAAATAGTTTAGGTGTCAGTTTCAACTTGAGTAATAGTTTAAAAGATCAAATGACAGTTTACCGATATAGATATATAAATATCTGTGTGTGATGACCAAACAACACGATGAGCGCTTGTTAATTGTTATAAGCAACATCCATGCAACTTCCAAGAAGGAGACGAAACTCTCCACAAAATGATGAGCGCTGCGCCTGCCTCTTTGGCATTTTTTGATTTCTGTGGCTGTAGCTAGCTAGCCATCGATTCAATTGGTTGGCTGCTTCTTCCCTTTCCTGGAAATCCTCCCTCCCTATCCTCCTTTCGCTTTTTGTCCGATGGCTAGTCACTTTCAAACTATCTACGAATATGCTATGATCAACTGCATCATTTATTTTTCACGTGCCAATATCAACATTTTGTTTTCATCTAGTACTAGGCTACTAGCTACTGCGTACAATAATGTACATGTATTTATAAATGGGTATCTATGATCAGTTCCTGTTGCGATGGAAATTCATATATTGGTGATGAAATTTAGACTTATATAATATCCAATCCAATTTCACGCATGATATAAGTACGGCACGCATGTTCTGTTTGCGGATATATATGTCCAGTTGTGTTAGGGTTTGGAAAGCATGGTGTGTGTATACTTATTGGATGGTGATGGGATGTGAGAGTTAGGGATTCATGTGGATATATAGATGGATCTGGCTCTTGTTCATGAATGATCATGATGTGCATGAATGATTACTTTGATTAATTGAACTGCAAGTAGCTCTTGTTCAATCGTTTAATAATTTCATACAGCTAAAGTTAAACCTAGCTAAGTTATGATTCTTACTCTCCCTATTTATTTTCATGCTCCGCACAAATAAGATAAGCGAAGGAAGAATCAAAGAATACAATTTTATGGTTGAAAGAAGATGCTGTCAGGCTATTTTCTTGCATTGGAGTTGTTTTCCAATTTCTTTTTCCTTGGAGTTGTTCATGTATTTCTGACATGATTTTCACATATAGGTGTACTGTGTTGCATAATGTACTACGCAATATTATAAATATTGATAATTACCTTGTTTTGGTCTCGAGATTATCAGTTTAAATCATGGATTTAAAAGAGTTTAATAATCAATTTGTCAATGTGGTTAGGTTGATTATTTCTCGTCACTTGTTAGCTTAGTGATTTGTCAATGATGATTGATGACATGTTTAAAAAACAGTTTGTGATAAATCCACACATTTCAAATAAATAAAATGACTCGCTACTAGGTCTATTTTACATGTATTATTTTCAATAGACTTGTAACACTAAGTCAACATGTAACGTAATATTAGTTCTACACCATTTCGTGCATTCTGACGTAATTGTAGCTACCAATCAAATATTAGAATTACTCTTTTTTTTCTATGCGTGCGTGTGGCAACACACACAACTATAAAATCCAAAATCCAACTGATCACTAGGCCACTAGGGTGCTCATGTGAACTTTTTGTGGGTAAATTAGCAGCTTTGCTTTCGGAGGTTCAGGAAGCTTCAAGAGTTATGCTAAAGGCCGGAGAAGTCAAGGGACAAGAAAAGAAGAAAAAGGAATTGCAAACGCTGAATCTTATTCTATAAACAAAAATAAGCTGAGAAGGTCACATCTCGTCAAGACTTAATCTATTCAAAGTTACAAGAAGTGTAATATAAAGAAATAATGAAGCAAACAGGAAAACAATCTTATACCCTAACAAAAAGCAGGAAAACAATCATAATCCTTATTCTATTAGAAAATCCTAATACATAAAATAGCAAAAAACCATGACATAATAATGAATTGAAATTGCTAACTTATTACTTTTCTACAATCATTGATACAACTTTATCAAAGTCATTAATAATTGAATTCAATAAGATACAGCAAAGACGGACAACAAGATAATACATTCATTGGAAGCCTACATGTATTTGATGATCATTTACACGACGGTGATCGAAGTCTTCCATGCAAAATTGCTTAGATCCATCCATTATCCCTGGACTTAACCTAAACATGAGAATACAAAACTCCATCTGACTGAGAGCTCCATCTCCATCCAAATCACCCTCCATCAACATCCACAGAAGCTCATCATCTCCCATGTCATACAATCCCAGTAGAATGCAGTTCCTCTTCAAGCTTTCAAAAGTGATGAGCCCCTTCTCGACATCCATCAGCAATCGAAACCCGCTGCAGAGCTCCCCGATAAACCCCTCGTCTCCCATCCTTGCAATCATGGATGGAAAGTAGTCCACAAATTCAACTGCACTCATGATATTTTGATAATGATGATCTAATGCTATCATGATTAATGAAATAATTAGTATCCAAAACTAAAATAATCGAAAGCTTTATAAGTGGCCTAAGAGAGATATGGATGATGGAGAATATGGAGGCCGGAGGGGGTTATTTAACTAGTAAGGACTGACAAGCGAGGAGTGATGAGTGCGAATATATATAAGGAAAATGATATATCTATAAATTATTATTATTGTGACTTTAACTGTTAGCAGCAACTTCTTTCCTTCTCTTTCCTTCGGTTCTGTGATGAAGCTCATCTCCTTCCTGGAAGCTGCATCGGATCTCGGGGATTTTATGCCTATTGGTTCGATTATACTAAGTAATAAACTTTGAGAGCTACTAGACCTATCCCACAATCCTATTTTCCCACCCCACCTTATTTTCCCACCCCAGTCAAAAGGTAAAAATGAAAAACACTCTTTTACCACCCACTGATATTCCTAAACTATCCCTTACAAAAAAAGTTAGCCACCGTGATGTAGGACAAAAATCCGATAATTTCACGTGAAATAAAACTAAAAGAAGGAAGCGGTGAGCAATAAAGAAAAGTGATTAGAGAATTGGTAATTCACGTGTTAATAGATTATTTGCTACGGTCATATCTCCTGATGTAGAACAAATGGCAGAATGGATCGATGAGGAGATTGACCATCGAAAGACAAAGGGATGCAATCATAAAAGAAGTGTTCAATTCTCCCACAAAAGTGGCTTGAGCCATCTTTTGCAAAAAGTCATCAAAACAACAGTCTACTAACAAATAAAGTCTTTTGGGGTTTTAAGGGCTTTATTATATGTTAGTTATTTTCATTTTAATTTCCTAAGTCTTTTGAGTTTTCCAAGAGGTTGTAAAAGGCTTATTTAAGCCATGACTTTGTAATCATCTGGACACCTTTTCAATCAATTAATCAAATTATCCTTTGGGATTTCTATCAAACTGGTGGACTCCAGTAACTTTGTTCTATAAGGGATTACGCTGGTAACCTTTTCATTGCTTCATGCTGTGTCATAAAGATTCATCAAACTTATCATTCAAAACCCTAAACCTCCTAACCCTGCTAAAATACCCACCCCAATAATGTCCTAAACCACAAAAAAAAAAGGGCCGGGAACAAGGGGCACGGATCAGAAAGGAATGAAAACCCAGGTAAAAACGTTTAAATAACATGCAGAACGATGAGGTCCAATCGGCCTATCCTACCTGGGCCCCAAAGTAACAAAATTTGAAAGAAAAAAAAAAGAAAAAAAAAGAGAAAAAAATAGCATAGTGAAAGGCTAGCACAAATCAATTGAATTATAATTAGAAACAAAAAAATTGGAGCATTAGTCACTGAATTTGGCTTAATTAAAGTTTCGGTCATTGAATTAAAATTTGTGAGTTGAACTTGTCATAATAAGAAGCAATAGTCCTTTCATTTAACACTATTATAATATACATACAAAATAAGAGTTTGATAATTGAAAAAAGTTTTAAAAAGGAAAAATAAGAGACATAAATTCTAACAGGGTTACCAAATGACCACTACCAAATATCTTGACAAGCTTATAAACCAACTCCTAATTTTTCAGTTTAAAGTTCAAAGATCAAATTCGACAAAAAATCAGACTCAATGATCTAGCTTCCTTTAACCTAAAATGTAACAGTTTAAACTAGGGGTGGGCAAACGGGTAGAGGACCCGCGGGTCGAGGCAGGTCCAATTTTATTTTAGAATAAACGGGGCGGTCCAATTTTATGAATCTTCAGACCCACGGGGCCTCGGACCAGCCCGTTTCTATAATGCAATGGATGGCACTGCTGGGGGAATATAAATTGGGCCTGTTTCTACTTCGATTCCAAACCAGCCCGTTTTTATAATTATACAAAATGAAAACCATCCTAGGTTTTCGGAGTCTTCTCCCTTCTTTGATTTCAAATTGAAACCCACCACTCACTTTCTACAAGTCCCCGTAAACTTCTTTAGGTCTCTCATTTCTCTCTCTCTCTCTCTTTCACAGTCTCACTCTCTGCATGTCTCATTTCTCTCTCACCCGTAATTCAAACATCACCAAACTTCTTCAGATCCCTCCATTTGTGACCGTAATATGCTCAGTCTATCCCTTGATTTTATCGAACTCACTCAGATGGACGAAGATGGTGCATGGGTTAAAATCAGAGAAGACGGCTCGACGGCAGAGAGAGGGGACTGAAAGCGGCGGAGCTGAGAGACTGAGATGGTGAAAGCAGAAGTACTGAACGAGTACAAATCTTTGCTACGATACGAGCGATGCGGCAGTCGTTCGCCGGAGACATGACGATGCTAAACGGCGCGGTTAGGTTAGGGTTTTTTTTATTATTTGGGGATTGGGGTCAATGTGTTGTTTTAGGGCCTAGGGTTACTGATTTAGGGGTTTTCTATGATGGTGGATTGAATGGCGAGCAGGTATTGGGTGGTGTCTCTGCCGGTTCAAAACTCAGCGTCGTTCCTATCACCGTCGTCTAATCATCCATCATCATCATCATCGTCGCTGCCGTCGTCATCTTACTCAAAAGTCGATAAGCAAGGAAAATCGGACGGCAGAGCTGCCGACAAAGGGTTTGGGTGGGAAAAAAAAACAAAGGACCCGTGTACTTCTTATTTAAGCGGGTCCGGTCCAGTCCAGTCCGGTCAGGTCTGGTCCCTCCAAATTTCGGCCCGGCCCAGCCCATGCCCACCCGTAGTTTAAACTATAAACAGGGGACATGAATGTGTCACTTCTCCACTGAAAAGAAATGTCAAATGTGCCAAGTAAAAGCAATAGCAACTGATATGATCATTTCGGCCTAAAAAAGGATGGACTATCGTGACGAAGCCATCAATTGGTCCTCTTTTTAAAAAGAAAATAAAAATTTGACATGACAATTCCCCTCCTTTACTCTAGTTTTTAGCTCTCACTGCCTACATGATTAGCACCATTGTCCTGCATACAACGTTGCCATTCACATTCATTTGGTATCCAATGATAAAAGCTCATGCAAAGATCTGTAGACCCAACTTGAAAATTCCTTTTTTTGTTCCTGGCATGTCAAGACCCCAATGAATTTATCAATTACCCGAGAAATTATATAGTGCGACTATGTATTGTTATATCATTCTTATGAGGATCGATATGTGCTGAGAATTGGCCCGATGCCATATCATTCTTGTATCTATACCGTATCCATGTCGTATCTATATTAACAATTTTTTTTTTCCAAATATCCATATCAACAATTGGTCGAGTGGTGTGTTAATACCATGTTAATACGATATTAGTATTATTTCCTCAAACCTGTTATGTAGGAGAGAGACTTGGATGACCTTGTATTTCCTTGAATACCGGGTCAAGACTCGCTACATGGCTCTCTACTAGTAACCTACAACATTACGCCGTTTTTCTTGGGAAATTTGTAAAAAAACAATCAAAGTTTGGACCCATATCAAATACAGCCATCATTTTAAGTTTATGATAATTATACAAAAAATTATGATATGAAAGTACTAATATAACCTTAAAATGAGATTTCGTGGAAGAACCAAAAAGAAAAATTAAAATAAGGCTTTTTAGCCAAAACGATCCCTGAGATTTGCATAACACATAACTTTGGTCCCTGAGATTGAAAATCAATAGAAATGGTCCATGAGATTGTCCACCATCCATCATTTTGGTCCTTCGGTTAAAAACTCTTTGAGCAATTTTCAAAGTTTCATAACTCAATCGTTTATTAACCAAATTCAACCCATAATATATCAAAATAAAGATAGGAAAGTGTAGAACAAGATTATACCTATTTAGAAGCCCAATGGTCACTAGAGATTGCCAGAAAATAGATTGAAAGGTGATTAATCCGCGGGAAAATTGGAAAACTCGCCAGAAACTGGGTAAACTTTAAACGTTCATAACTTCTTCAATACTCGACGAAATCGAGTGATTCACAAACAAAAATTATACTTCTCGATGAGACGAAGACAATGGTACCTTTCTCAACTGCTAACTCACCGTGGTTTGGCCGGAAAAGGCTCAAAATTTGCTATCTTGGTCTCAAGTTAGCCACTTTCGAGTCGATTTCCGGCCAAAGCATGACGAGTTAGCTGTCAAAAAAGGTACCATTCTTCTTTTCTCATCAAGAAGCATGATTTTCGTTTTTGAATCACTCAATTTCGTTGAGTATTGAAGAAGTTATGAACGTTTAAAATTTACCCAGTTTCCGGCGAGTTTTTCCAGTTTTCCTGCGGACCAGTCACCCTTCAGGCTATTTTCCGGCCATCTTCGGCAACCACTGGGCTTTCAAATGATATAATCTTGTTTTAAACTTTCCTATCTTCATTTTGATACATTATGGGTCAAATTTGGTCAAGAAACGATTGAGTTACGAAGTTTTGAAAATTACCCAAAGAGTTTTTAACAGAATGACCAAAATGATGGATGGTGGACAATCTCAGGGACCATTTCTATTTATTTTCAATCTCAATGACCAAAATTATGTGTTATGCAAATCTCAATGACCATTTTGGCTAAAAAGCCTTAAAATAAAAATGAGGATCCTGCACCTCATAGCCAGTTCCTCCTCAAAAAATAGAGATTAATTATACTGCTCTTCTTCGACATTGTCATCTTCCTCCTCTTCTTGGTCGTCCATGTTTACATCATCACACTCTTGGCACTTGGCCCACATGGTCTTCGTGCTCGAGCCCGTCTACGGGTTCGCCGTCATGAAGAAGAGAAGAGAGGGTTGGGATGGCCTTCATGCTCGTTTTTGGTACTTGACAATCTACAGGGGTTGTCAGTGCGGTTTCAGGTCGATTGTGGTGCACAGCATGGAGGATTGCAAGGTTTTTGTGAGACTAGTGGTTGGTTGGGATTTTGGTGGGTGTTTTGGTGTCTGTCAATTTGGTTGGATTGCTATTACAAAGTGTGCTTTACTACGTTTGCAAAATAGAGATTGTTTCCTTAAATTGATACATGATCCTCATTTTAATTTTGCTTTTTGGTTCTTTTGAAAAACCTCATTTTAAGAATATATTAGTACTTTCATATCAACTATTGGTTATAATTATCATAAACTTAAAAGAGTGGCATGATGAGTCAATTTTGTATTATATATTTAACATTATTCTTAGTATGTTTTGGTATTTATTTTGGTGAATTTTGATATTTTGCTTTATATTTTCAATGTAGGACATGCGACTTCCTCTTGAACAATAAGTGATCAAACGGATGAATTTTGGAGTGATTCCAATTGAAGGATGTTCATGAATCTTTCAACTTGTTCGTGTCAATTTTTCTACCAAGCGGATTATTTATGGTGATGAAACAAATGAGTAGTGTGCTGGAAAATTGACATTTTGGACTTAATTACAATTTTTGGAGTCCAGATGGCGTCTTTTGGTCTTGGGTCCTTCTGAAAAAGTGTTCAAGACATCTTTAACTTTAAAGCAAGCTATTTTAGGCTTGTTTTGGAGGTTGACAAGGCCTAAATCGTGGCTGATTAGTTGCATGGAAGATTCTCCTTTATTGTTTAGGAGTTTGTTTCCTAGTTTCTCTTAATTTATTTTGTTTCTTAGTTTTATTTTAAAACTTTTCTAGGAAGGATTTCAATTGTAGTACTATAAGGTGCAACTTAGGTTGGGCCAATCCGAACCCGTCATGTCCAACCCGACTTTAAACCCGAACAAGCGGATTTTTTTTTTTAGTTATAACCCGTCCGAACCCAACCTTATTTCAACCCGTTCATTGATTGAGTTGGGTTGGGTTGATCATTTGCCCGTCCATCCCCAACCAAATCCAACCCGATTAACCAAACCCGACTGTGACCCATATCAATTAATACTCATATTACACCCAAATGAGCCAAGTCCAAAAACCCACATCCTTTCATTAGGGGTGTAGCTGATATTGTTGAAGCTTTTGGCATTGGGGGTTGTGTGGTTAATAATTGTAATTTCACTTAAGGCAGATATCACGCTCTTAGAGGTTGCGTGGTTTTTCAAAGGGTTTTCACATAACTTAATGAGTTTTGCATGTTTACATTTGATCTGAATATCACAGACAAATTGCATATTAGATATACGTATCATGAGGAGAATATTTATTAGGAAAAGCTAACCTTCAAAGTTGCATATATAATTCATAAATAGTTGATAAGATTACATAAGATTGTTAAGGTGAATGCGGAACCTAGTGCTTCTATACTATGATATTTAAAAACCGTTTCCTTTCTAACTGTTTTCTTTTAAACTGGTCTTTTGCTGTTTTCTTTAATTTGTTTATTTAATATTTGTTTTTAATATTTTAAAATCCAATATTAACATTTTTGAAAACTTTGTTTTAAGTAATTAATTAAGATTTGATTTTATATAAATTGTTTTAATTAATCCTTATTTAATAGAATTACAATCTGGCGTTTCGTCCCTGATTTATCCAATTAGCCCCCCTGAAATCTCAGTTTTAACCATCATGTAGGAACTGCATTATTGCCTGCACGTTAGGTTCATACAGGTGCAGGGCAATTGGCCAAGCAAAGCAAAAACCATAGGCACAAAAGGTGGAGGGTGGTAAATGCAGGGCCGAGGAAAACGTGGTCAAACAAGTAACACCAAACCTCACTTATGACATTGACAAAATTGACACTCAAAACACTAGTCATGAAAAACATGGGCAGGTCCATCCATTGATTTGAGTCAGCAAGGAGCCTGCAGGAAGCAACTTTGTGTACAAAATGCCACAGAACACAAACATCCAAAGACTTTCACTTTTTAACCCACTCTCAAATATTTTTAACTCTCTCCCCTTAATTTTTACCTAGCTTCACTGTAGTTTCTCTTTTGCCATATATATAACTTACTGTACACAAAGACTGTAGAGATGATGCCCCCCTCTAATCTGCAGACCTACTTTTACCACATCGCAGAGTTTAAGCTCTTACACTTCTACTAAAGTTTAAGGCTTTTTTCTGAATATCCCGAAGCATACTAGAAAATCCGCTTCTGCTAGCTCAAAACCAACATCGGTTTTTTTAAGCAGTGCCTACTCCAAGGAAATCAATGAAATGGATGGTGGTGGTCTTCTCATGATGCAGATCTTGATCTTCCCCAGATAATGACAGATTGGTCCTAGTGGTGGTGACTGACTCGTCCCCAGAAATTTCTGAATCTGATTGATGACCAGAATTATCCACACCCTTCATAGCTGCAGCTGCTGCTCCAACTCCTCTCACTGGCCCAGTGCTCTTGCAGAAATCATTACCATTGTTACCAATCATCTTGTTAAATCCCCCATCACTTGACAATGAGCCTGCAACAACAAAAAGAAAAAAATAATAAGTTAAAAAATATAGATTAAAATTCTTAAATAAACTAATTAACCACATCAGAAGCAATAAGGTGATCCAAGATCCATCCTGTACTTTCTCGTTCAGGCTCATTTAACTTTGGAGTTCTGATGAGATTCGGTGAATGTGAGTTTGGTATGATTTCGCATCCCACCATTGAACAATTTGGTCATGCATTTTTTATGATTCATTTATAAATTGAAAAAGAGGTAACATAAGGAACAATCACATACCTATAGGTGATCCAATGATTTGAGGGCGATGAAAAGGATGGAACTTGGAGAAAAAGGTGGGAGGTGGTTTGTTTGAGGGAGTGAGGGAGAGATCAGTGCATGTTGAGGCAGACTGAGTGCTGTCATCATTGATGGTGCTTATTGAGATGGTTGATTCAGTACTGGTGGAAGGATTCTTTGGGAAATTAGCAACCACATGAGGAAGAGGCGAAGGAGGTGGAGGAGAAGAGGGCTTTCTCCTCTTGAAAACATTGGATTGCTCTCTGTGTCTTCTGGCCATGATCACATGCCAATGGTTCTTCACAGCATTGTCAGTCCTTCCAGGGAAAAGCCTTGCAATCATTGCCCATTTGTTGCCATAGAGTCTGTGGGCTGCCAACAGCCTCTCTTCTTCCTCCTCACTGAATGCCCCTCTGTTGATCCTTGGATCTAGCTGGTTGAACCACCTCAATCTGCAACTCTTCCCTACAAATCAAAAATCAGATGAAGAACAATTTTAGATTAAATAGTTTACATCCGAGGGACAGAAATATACATGGGTGCGCAAACAGGACAAAACAGTTGTGCGGAAATCATTTAACTTTCAAAGTACCAAAATCCAAAGAGGGGGATATAAAATTTACCTGATCTACCATCAAGGTGCTCAGCTATAACGTTCCAGTTTTGAGGACCATATTGTCCCACAAGTTCTTTGAGCTTTGAATCTTCAGCTGGTCTCCAATGGCCTCTGACACAACTCTTGGCACTAGTTCTCCCACCAGCAGGACTCCTACCTTCATCATCATCTTCCTCTCCAACAAGATTCAAATTCAAAGGCGTGGGCCTTTTCTGATCAACCCCAGAAAGCACACCAAGATCACTTATATTTTTTGGTCCCCCATTTTCCAAAGCCTGAAAACTCCATGGTTTGTTGGTTTTTTGGGATGATGAGGGACTGAAAGGCACAACCCCCATTGCAGAAGTAGAAGAACCACCAAAGATGTTTGAGAGAGAAAGTTGATTAGAAACAGGAGGAGGTGGCAAAAAGTTCAAATCTTGGTATCTGGTAAAACCATGACAATCACTCATCAGATGTCGAAACGCCATCAGTGCCTCTCAGTTGGAAAACTAACCCACCAAACAGAAGATCAGAAGGGTAAAAACCCAAGACGCAGAATCAATGAAAATGGAAGAAGAAAAAAAGCAGAAAACTTGGGGTGGTCTTTTTAATCAAACAGAAAAAGTGCAATGCCACAAGGCAGGACAGCAGAAACCAGGACCTGGGTTTTCTTCTGTTAGATCACACTCTATCTGTGAGATCACTCACTTAAACAAGGGTCTGTTTGGCAGGGAAGAAAGAGAGAAAATGCAAGAGAACAAGCAGAAATCAGAAGAAAATCGATTAACAAGAAATGGGAACAGGAAACAAAGAAATGGGTTTTGTTTGGGAGAAAGAAATAAACAAAAAACCACACGGTTGAACTTTGATTCTCTCCTCCCCTCAGAGAGCCAGGGTGCTTATTTTGAGACTGATATCATCATCTCTCTCCTCTCTCTCTCAAATAGAAAAATGGGGCGGTGGGATTGTTTGGAAAGCAGGAAAGTCTGTGCTGCTGTTGTGCATGCACTTCGAGAACCGCTCGTGTGTGTGGTGCCCGTCGTGGTGGTGGGGATCAAAGCCTCTCTCTCTCTCTCTCTCTCTCTCTCTCTCTCTCTCTCTCTCTCTCTCTCAAGACTGATGCTTTTGTGTGTGAGATTATTGTGAGAGGGTTGGGTTTGGGAGGGGAGGTTTATCAATGTAGTCGTAGAAGTACTCCTACTTGTAGTCGTAGTGCTGCATTGCTTCGGTTTTGTCTCATCCTCCTTTTTTTATATTTTTTTTCTTGTGTGTTGGCATTGGTTTTTGGGGAAACCAGAATCTGTTTGTCTGTTTCCGAAACGTTTCTTTTGCCATTTTTTTTTTTCTCAAATAACGGAAATTTTCAAGGACTGTAGACTTGAGCTTCATCCCAACAACCTGTCATTTCCCTTCTGTGCTCTCTCATTTCCCATAACTGTAAATACCATCCTCATTATATTTTTTTTTCTGCCGGATTTTTTTTTTACGGATTTTAGGAATTCCATGATCGTTCATCGTACATCGTATGATCAGAAATCATTTTAAATTTTAAATTTTAAAATTAAATATAAAGAGTACATAACGAAAACTGATCGCACGATTTACGATAAATGGTCACGATCACGAGATCCTTAAGATTCCCAAAAAAAGAATCCTACAAGGATCATTTTCCTTTTTTTCCGTATATA
>JAOTRO020105449.1:0-13769 GCA_028566515.2 Pyracantha coccinea | reverse complement strand
GGCTTGATTGGCCGTCAAGTGGCTAAACCGGATGAATGGGGTTATCTGGTTTAGGGTTAGGTAACACGAGTGGAGTGTCTCCTCGTTGTCGTCCTCCCCCTCAAGTAACATCGGCGGAAACAAGAAGTTGGAGGAGGAGGACGCGGACGCACAGGCGGCAGTTGTGAGCGCTGTCATTGGACCGATAGTAGTGGGTGAGTAATTAGGGTTTGTATTGAGGCGGAAAGAGAGGGCTTTGACAAAATAGTGGGTTAATCTTTCGGTGGAGTCTCCGAAGGGAGAGGAGTTTGAGGATAAGAGAGAAATGAGGCGGTTGGCGGAAGGGAAGTCAAGGTGGGAAATGAGCTCGGCGCAGGTAATGAGTAAGTGGCGGAGGTGGGTTGGTGAAATGTTTGGAGATGTTGACATAATCAATGGAGGCTGATCAGAAATGTGGTGGTGGTGGTATAGTTGTAGATCTGAGATATTGTTGTTGTTTGGGTGGTCTTGATGATCTTCTTTTTCTTCTTGTTGGATATGGGAAGAATTGAATGAGCCCATGAGCATTCAATTGTTGGTGATGAGATCTTCACGCGAATGATCACTAATTATATATATTCTGATTGATCAGATGAGCTTTGAGCTTAGGTAGCCAGCTGCTGCTTTCTTTAATAACTTGTGATCTGCAGGCGCAATCATATATAGCTGTGGCAATAAGTAGCAGCAGCAAAACTGTGATACCAGGTATATTTGGGGAAACTGGTCTCTCTTCCCTCCTCTCCCTCTCCTTGCCTACACAAAAAAAAAAATATATATATATATATATATATATAATACTACTTAAATAGTTACGTAAGAAATTAATTGCACTCTGGAAACCTGGAGCCTGCTCACAAGGGTTTGAAGAGAGATATGGTTTGTGATTATGATTTAGAGAGAGTTATCATGCCCAGTTTACAACGAGATTAAGTAATAATCTAAATTTGTAAACTAAATTAGCAAATCAAATGAGGTGTCACTAATAAAAATGAGCACTTTTATCAACGATTAAGTAATAATTCAATCATCAACTTTTATGTCATTTAGTTTATAAAATTTAGTTTACAAATTGAGTATCCCTAGCATTACTCATGCGCTAATCACTTGTCTGAACTCACTTCACAAAATATATATATGAAAGATGAAAATGAAAAATATGTATCATACGATCAGAGATCTAGTCTAGGAAGGGATTTTAATCAGATGTGATCTCATCATGTGTTATGCTGCTGGGAGCAGCTTTCTATGAGGAGGATTATCTACCAGAAGCTGAAACGCTTGTAGTAGCCAGTAACAGTGTCATTGTACACTGCATTACCCTTTCTTACAATTATTGCATAAACTTATTTCTGTTCTTGATACTTTTTATAACGATTTTACGATATATATTGTGCTTGCATATTCCTAACAAGCCCAAGATTGTTCTTGTTCCTAATAAATCCGATAACTGCAGATTACCTACATTATGATACATTAATTGTACACCTCCATATAACCCATATTGCAGCCTACTTAGAGTAACAATACGTGCAACAATATATATAACAGGTTAGTGCTATCTATACACCTATTTTTACTTTATACACACTCATCTCAATTTTCAGTCGTCAGATCAAATGAATTGACAAAGATTCATAACAAAAAATAATAAAAGTATATAAAAAGTAAAAATAAGTGTGTGAATAGCACTATCATATATGTCATATGTATTCTGTTTCTCTCTGAGCAACAACAATGTACAAGATGTCTCTCTCAATTTTTATCTATGACTTTAACATTGTTGATCACTTTGAGTACTCCATCCAACAATGATGGGACATCCACAATATACTAAAAAAGTTAAAATATTATTACAGGATGCATGCACATGATGTTCCTTTTATTAGATATTTGGCATTATGTAAATGTTGTCTAATGAACATTCATATTTAAATAAACTTCATTTGATTAAACTGATCGATAGGTTAATAATCTAATTATATTGTGATACTATGTTTATCTATACTTAATCAACGATTCAGATGTTTAAACATGTGTACAATATTCATACATAAAGGACGTGTGAAGTGGAGGAAAATACTCTTTCTCAAACCGTACATTGTCCAAATTGATTATGGATCAAGGAATCAATCGTTGACTTGGGAAGTCAGTTTATTCACTTGGATTATTAAATAAACACTCATCTCCACAGTAGTTGCTAGCTAGCTCACTGTAGTTTATGGTGATGAATGCAAAAAAGAAAAAATCCATGTAAGAAATTGGGAATACAAAGTACGTGAATAAATGTTTTTTTTAATAACAATGGATAATCCACTCTTAATAAAAGTGAGACTTTTTGTGTTAAAAAATCTCGTACTTGATGTATCAGTAGTGTAAACACTCAAAACTGACCCTGCATTAACAAGTAGTATGTGGTAAAAAACGAAAATTAGTAACAATAATTGTGTGATTAGTAATGAGCCGCTAATTCGTTTCTCGGAAATCAGTTTATTTAATGAGGTTTGTTGCATCTAAACCAAATTGAATTCAAAGTTAATACATGGAATAAGATAGAATCCTTAGCAATAGTTTCCTAAAAAATATGCACACACACATTGATCAACATGGAGTTTCTAATCTCATTGAATCTGTCAAATTCGCACATGAGATTTCAACTGAAGCTTGCATTCATGAAAGCTGATCAAATTAATAGTGATTTTCTTTTCTAAAATGAACAACAAAAATCTACAAAGCAAAGTCGTTGTGTTTCCTCTCGTGGGTTTGCGGATATCCTTGTTAAAATCGGCCATGAAATTAACTGAAACCTTTGTATTGTCATTTGTCACATACCAATTGATTTGTTTGGGAAACACACACCTTGGGATTTGGGGAGCTTGAAATACAAGTTACTTCCTCCCTGAAAGGTAATTGGATTGTAAAAATGGAAATTAAACCCTCGTTATATAAAGTTCGGTAATTAACCGTATTCATTGCTCATGATCAAATATATAAATTAATCAGTTTGCGTGCGGAGAAGAATCAGTCCAGGTTTTGGAAGATAATATCTTTCATTCATGGTAGGAGTAGTTGGACTGTCAGTAGGAGCATGGCTTTTATTCAGGTTTTGAATCGTGACGAATTCTTCTTCTACTAGGTTGTCCATTTGTGAATTATATATATGCAACAAGAAAATCATATTTAAAGAATTCTTTTTATTTAAAAATTTAAAAATTTAGATTCATGTGATTTGATGTCTCTTTAAATTAAGGTAATGGTAACATTTGATTTAATAAAATTATAAGCGGATGTCATCATCGTTATTCATTTTCAAAGTCCCTATCTTCATTTTTAACTGTGTTACATATGACGTTAACATTCAACAGCTGACTTACGAGCAATGTAAGATTATATATAATTGTCAAAATTAACAATCAAAAATTATATATCATAATGATAAGCTTACAGTTAAAATACAGAATGATATTCTTGTTGTTACTATAGACTTACCCATTGATATAGGACATATCCTAATACTTCATTTTTCATATATGGAATGGATCGTCAACAACAATGCTTGGCAAGATAGCTAGCTAGAGATTAATTTGTTATATATAATTTCCATAAGTTGATGAAACCATGCCAGCATCTTGGAAATGTTCCTCTGGCTTTCCAAACTTACAAAACTCTTGCAAGAAAAGGAAAAGAAAAGTGTTTTTAATTGATTCCAGTTTGTGCATTTTCACCTGGTAATACTTGGTGGACCCCTGGAAATATATATGCATGCAGCGTGATCAATTGCACGATTGGCATCTAGAAAAAAAAATTAAAATTTCAATAGCAGCATAAACAGGAGGTGGCTTCACCACGATTCAAGGGGACACACAAAACAAAAAGCCTCTTCTCTCGATCTCCTTCTATTCCTCTTACTTTTAGTGGTTTCAATCAAGTGTGTTTTCCACATTTTATCTATGCATATTTCCCAAAGTGTTAATTTCTTGGATGGAAAAACACTTGAAGGCTTGTCAAAACAGAAAATACTATCTCGTATATACTTTTTTCTTTAACGTAGCTAGTTCACCCCCACGCACCACCACAAGAAATGTCAGTGTGTTTGTACGAAAGACTTTGCAAAATATCTGTACTTCTTATTTCTTACCCTCCTCCGTTTACTCAGAAATCAACTCTATAAATGCTGTGGCTAAAAGGACTGGAACTATAGGGTAAACTTCGAGTTTGACTATCACGCCACATATATATTTTCATGTTATTGTTATTTATAGATATGTACGTGTTATAATAGTATGAAGATTAATAGTATCACGTAATTGTGTGATATGACATGCTAAAGAGCATATCTAAGGGGTAGCCATTGCTTAACAAAGTTAGATTATTCCACGTAGGAAAACCGTATCACTAACCGAGTTGGCAACTAGCAATACAAAGTCAATTGTTACTTCTTCAAGTTAGCAAATTGAGTCTCGTATATATTATATTCAAAAGTATTTGTTTAGTCAAGAGTTTGGAAATAAAATTTGAGCTCCAAGATGAAGTTAAGATGTTAATATTTGAAAGTGAAAGATAAAATTTGAAGAATTGGTTGAAGAGTGGATTGGAGTGACAAATTTTTTATTTTTTTATTTTTTGAACAAAGGATCGATTGGAGTGACAAATATAAAAATTAGCATAAAATGCCAAATGGATTAGTAAATGACACTTTTAAAGAAAAAAAACTCTTACACTCTTCTGGAGATACGCTAATATCAATATAATCTCTATGCCCTATATGCCGGGATTGACCTAATAATTAGCTAGGCCATCTGTGTGTACAAAATAAATTCTATATTTGACGACTGTTGTGAAAATTAAATGATGGTTGGTGTTCAACTAGTTAGTCGCTTATATACATCCTATCATTATTCTAAAACGAGCCATAAGAATAATTCATCTCTGGTGGTACTACTAATAACCGAAATGGAGATGCAGGAGATTCAAGAACAAGGTGTTTTCTGGAAATATTTGTTTCAAAGTTATTACAGGCGACTTATAATTGAACCAGAATAAAAAGAAAATTAATTACACAAGTACAAGAGAAAGACTGTTGATCCTGTTGCTGCAAGTAAATATTGCAGTTGTATGTGAAATCAATAGTGCAATTGCAAATGCATAATAATGTGTACCGGTTCAGCAGGCCAATTGCAGACATGGGTCCCCTCCGGATCCATGTATCCTAATTCACCAAATTCATTTATCCAGGCCATTGAAATTTCATCTAACGGTTAAAGTTATTATAACTTTTAAAGTGAGTCCCTTTGTAACCTTTAGATCAAATTTTAATGGTCTGAATACATGAATTTGATGGATTAGGATACATGCATCTGCAGAGGACCCATGTCCGCCAATTGCGATATGAAAGAGCTAGAAATTTACTTCAGCAGAGGAAACAAAAGAAAAAAGCATCGGCCAGAAGTAATGAAGAAGTAGAAAGTCGGAGGAAGGAAGAGAGAATCTTGCATGGCACAAGTACTATGCAATTATCGTGACATTTCGTGTCAATTAACGAAGAGAAATTTATACATAATATTATATAATTAGTATGAAACATCACGATTATAATATTTATGTCATGTAAGTACTTAAAAATGAGAGGTAGGAATCAGCAGAGAGGTGGGAAATGGAATTTTAGGGCAAAATAAATGGATGGATAACCGTATATTTGGGACTAGGATTTTTTCCCCTCTTATTTCTATCTCCTTCTATATCTTCCTTTCACACTCTTTATTTTATCTTTATCTTTTTATGAAAAATTAATATAAGATGTTGATATAATTTAACAGTAACGGTTCAAATAGAAAATAAAATAAAAATGGGAGAAAAAGGGAGAAAAGAAAATCCTTCTCTGTATATTTGTTACTTTTTTATTTCTTCTGCATCGATCTCCTTTCTGTAATTTCAACAACAACAAACAACAAAGATTACACGCAAAGCCTTAAATGTGGAATAATATTATTGCTTTTACTTGCTTGCTCTTGCTGCACATGTCACCAGCGTTGGCTAAACCCTGATCTTCGCTCAACGCTGACACCTGTGTTTTCCTTGTTTGTCTCTCTTTGTTGGATTCGCTGGGTCTTCGGCATCATCATGCATGCCCCATGTGGATAGATGTGGTTGTGGGTGCCTTTTCACTTTTCAATATTATTCACTTTGTAAATAGTAAATATATATACTATTAAACTCACACACTCACACACATGTGGATAAAAAGATCTTGATGGACAGGTCAACAGACTGAAATGGCATCCTCTTTTTAATGTTTGGGTTAAAGAATTTTCAGGCTCAAAGCCTCAAAGTATAGTTGGCACTTGGCAGTGTTCTGTTAGATTTATGTACACGAATGTTTAGGTGAGAATCGGAATGACCAATGTGTCGTAATCAAAGCCTTGCTAACATATAAGCATCTTACGTTACTAAACACCTATAGATAACATTCTCAAAATTTAACATCTTTACTAAATCGCACTAGTAAGTTGTATCTTTTTAGATTGAAGAAATTAATGGATATGCAGATATGCTAATATACGTAGCCAACATGTGAGCATTGCCCCTAGGAATTCTTTAGCCTTAACGAGGGAGACTTCCACTAAACAAGTTCACCATCACTGGACTTTCTGGCCCCAAACACCACGAACTGATCTTGTTCCATGTCTCTTTCTCCCCAACGAATGACTATATGAAATTTAACCAGGTATTGAGAGAGAGATTTAAAAGTCTCACCCACTTAACTACTCTTTGGTGTAGGGATGTCTACTATGAACTATTTTATACACATGCTGAAGATAAAAGGAATACACAAAGATTGTAGAAGCCAGAAGGAGAAAACCCCACATACACACAGATTGTGAATTTATTCAAGAATCAACAGTATAATGGGAAACGGTGAAATATTTGAAGAGAACATCCAAAATTTACCATCCAAAATAATTGAAGAGAATATCTCACATCAGATAAAAGGAAAACACAAAGTTTGTACAAGCCAAAAGGAGAAAACCCCCACATAGCAAAAAAGTTCTGTCGAGTCCATCCCTACAGGTGATGCAATCAATGCTCAAATTACTTGCTGGAGCTTGGAAGCCCATATATGCACCTATATATATATATATATTTTCTGTCAGCAGTATCAACATGTACAGGGAGGCACAGAATCAGAAATGATCGATGATTTACACAAGCAATCCTTTCAACTCTTCTGTCCCAATGTACCTTGTGTGGTCCTACTTCAAACCCTAGCACGTGTGTGGGTATATATATGACTGTTTTCTTCTTTTAGGGTGCATTTGTTGCACCAGACTATTTCAGACTGGACTAGCTTCGGGGACTAAGCTAGACTGGCTTGCCTTAGACTAATCAGGATAAAAATAGTGAAGTGTTTGGTGCAGTGCCGGACTAAGTGTTGGACTAAAATATTGACCCAATTTTTTTTGTTAATAGGAGAACAGGAAATTAAGAAAGAAATGCAACGCCACATTGAGCCAAATTCATCGTTTACAATTTTTAGGATTGCAATCAATATGATATCAAAAGGTCCAGAGCTCCAGAATTAAACCAAAAATAAAAAAGGAAATGAAAGAAATTAACATCAAAATTAAACCCAGAACTCCACCCTGCAATGCCAAATCCATATAAGTTTTCCTACCAACCAAACAAAATTAACCCAGAACTCCAAGACTCAAAATTAAACCAGAACTCCAGAAGGTCCAAGAATGCTCTAGAGTGTGCGACTGCAGCGCTATTCCTTTCGGTGGCTTCGATGACACCGAATCTTGGTTGTCGACGATCTCTTCTTCTTCGAGCTCATCGTCGTCCTCCCTCAACGACACTGAATCTTGGTCGTACAAAAGATGAAGGTGGGTCACCGCCGACAGTCTGGCCATGGTAACGGCTTCGCAGAAGAAGGCGAAGCTTGGAGGGACTGGGGGATTTAGCAAGCAAAAGTGGGGATTGGGTGTCGGCCTGGTTTCCTTCTGGTAGTCCTTGCTAATACCAAGCGAAAGCATGGGATTAGGCTGAGAGCTTTAGCGAAGCGCGCAGGGACTCGTAGTCGAGGCGAGTTCCATTTATTTTAGTCCCACAACCTAGCAAACGTAGAATTATAATCCTACATAAGGTAGTCCAAGCCAATCCCTCCTAAGGAGGTGTAACAAACGTGCCCTTATTCTTTTAGATTAAGCAGCTCTGCTAACTTAAGTCGTCATTAGATTAGATGGATCATCAGAATCTGCGCATGCAATAACAGTAGTGCTCAATCACGTTAACAAATTAAATAAAAAGAAAATTAGAAAGAATGATCACAGTACGTTTGCGTATTGTCTTACGTACTTGCGTATTGTCCCAACTACACATCAAACAAGAACATATCTAATTGTATCAACAGATTTATTATCTACTTGGTTAAAAATATTTATTTTTTATACCCGAGGATATAAGTGTGATTCTCTCCCATTATCACTGGTAAAGAAACAATATCCTGGTAATGGGCGCGTTTCAATAGTTTACACATTTATATTCATGTCGTCTTTATGTTAACTTACAAGTTGATCAAATACAAAACGATGTAAAAGTAATAAGGGTAAACGATATTTTGCACTATCAAGTTTGGTTTAACTGCATCATCATACCTATTTTTAAAATATTGCAATGTCATATACAAATCTATGTTTTAGTTGCAAGGTCCTGCATCCGTTAGTTAATCTATTAAATTGACCGTTAAGTGATGGTGTGAGACAAACACGGAGCTCAAAAGGCGAATTCGTGCCATGTTGCTAAAGCGAAGATGGTGTGGGTATTGATCTGGGTGGGATGATGATGATAAGAACCACCTACAGTTCCTGCTTCAACCTTGACAATTGCAGCAATGGATAGGGGAGAGGGAAGGTGAAGAGCTCAGCTCCAGAGAAAATATATTTCTCTATTGATAAAAGTTCATAATCATTACATGAGAGAGAGAGCTATTGCTCCATTTAAAGGCCTGACCACCCACTAAGGTGCCAGCTGGACATTCTTCTAACAAACTTTCATCCTAGACAATTCTACCCTAACACTAATAAAATGCTTATGAGTAAACAAGTAATTCACTGAGGTAATTCACTGAGGTAATTCACTGATCCTATCAACACTCCCCCCTTGAAGAACAACCTTGTCCTCAAGGTTAACCAAGTTGGAAATCTGGAAATCTTGACTGGAAGTCTTCATAGTCTTCCCATGTAGCTTCAGCCTCTTCTTGTCCCGCCCAATGAACTAGCAATTGCACTCCTGCAGCTGCCCCTTTCTTGTACATTCTCCTGGCAAGGATTGCCAAAGGAGATTCCTGCATTTTCCCATCATCATTCACTTCTGGTAGTGCAGTGCTAGACTGAATCAAGTTTCCCAAATGCTTTTTAAGGCAACTGACATGGAACACAGGGTGGATTTTTGAGCCTGCCGGTAGCTTCAACTTGTATGCAACTGGACCAATCTTCTCAACGACTTCATAGGGGCCATAGAACCTGGGATGCAACTTGTGATAAGCATGAGAAGCTAGGGACTGCAATTGATAGGGAATTAACCTGAGATACACATAGTCTCCAACCACAAACTCTCTTTCAGTCCTATGCTTGTTGGCTTGCACCCTCATCCTGTTCTGTGCAACTTCCAGGTTTGTTTTTAGCATTGCGAGCAATCTGTCCCTCTCAAGCAGACCTTGTTCCACAGTTTCCAACTTAGCTGTGCCCTTCTCATATGATGCAACATGGGGTGGTGGATACCCATACACTAACTCAAAGGGTGTAAACCTTGCAGAAGTGTGATAGGAGGTGTTGTAATTCCACTCAGCCCAGGCTAGAAACTGCACCCATTTTTTAGGTCGATTCCCTGCAAAACACCTCAGGTAGGTTTCAAGGCACCTGTTTACGACCTCCGATTGGCCATCACTTTGTGGGTGGTATCCAGAGCTCATGCAAAGCTTGGACCCCTGGTGCTTAAAGAACTCCTTCCAGAAAGCACTGAGGAATATCGGATCTCGGTCACTAACTATAGTTGAGGGCATCCCATGTAACTTAAACACATTCTCCACAAACAACTGAGCTACAATGGTGGCTGTATATGGATGTGCTAATGGCAGGAAGTGGGCATATTTAGTGAGCCTATCAACTACAACCATTATGACAGATTTGCCATGACACAAGGGTAGGCCGACTATGAAGTCCATACTGATGTCTGTCCAGATTTGTTGTGGAATAGGAAGTGGTTGAATCAATCCGGGAGGACAAAGGGTCTCATACTTATTCTGTTGGCAAGTATTGCACTCAGAAATAAAATGCTTGATGTCCTTCTTCAAACCCGGCCAATAGAACCCTCTTTTAATTCGGTGATAAGTCTTCAAAACACCTTGATGCCCTGCAGCCGGGGTAGAATGGTGCTCCTCCAAAATTCTCAACTTCCAAGGAGAGTTAGGACTGATGACAATCCTGTTTTTGTACTTCAGGAAACCATTGTCGAGTTTGTAGGGTGATTGACTAGGCTCATTAGTAGTCCGCGAGTTAATGTCTTCCAATGCCGTGAGCTTGTGCTTGATCCACTCATCCTGCTCATTTTCCCTTCTCAAGTCATCGAGCCATCCAAAGTAAGGGTATGAGATGGAGGAACAACTAATATCAGGATGGTCTAAGCCACTGGAAGAACTAGAGTCATGGATCCTCGAGAGAGCATCTGCGACTACATTGTCACAGCCCTTCTTATACTGGATTTCATAGTCGAAGCCTAGTAATTTGGTCACCCACTTTTGTTGGAAAGGAGTACTTGCCCTCTGATTGAGGAAATACTTTAAACTGCAATGGTCCGTTTTGATCACGAAGTGCCTCCCCTGCAGGTAATTCTGCCACTTTTTCACCGCATGCACTATAGCAATAAGTTCCCGCTCGTAAGTTGAAAGTGCTTGATTCTTGGGTCCCAAGGCTTGACTAGCGAAGGCTATGGGCCGCCCTTGTTGTTGGAGGACTGCTCCAATGCCATTACCTGAGGCGTCACACTCGAGTTCGAATGGTAATGCAAAGTTGGGAAGAGCAAGGACCTGTGGAGATGACATGGTGCTTTTAAGTGTCTGGAAAGCTTCTTCAGCTTGTGGAGACCATTGGAACCCGTTCTTCTTGGTCAGGAGGTACAATGGTTGGCAAATTTTGCTATAACCAGACACGAATTTTCTGTAGTAACCTGTGAGCCCTAGAAAACCCCTTAATTCCTTCACAGTGGTAGGGATTGGCCATTCTAATATGGCCTGGATCTTGGAAGGGTCAGCCGCCACTCCCTCACGAGACACTATGTGGCCCAAATACTCAATCCGAGTCTGCCCAAAAGAACACTTCTGTTTGTTCACATATAATTGGTGCTCAGCTAACACCTTGAATGCAGTTGAAAGATGAGCTAAGTGGTCCTCCCAACTACGACTATATACCAAGATGTCATCAAAGAAAACAAGAATGAATTTCCGGAGATAGGGCTTGAAAATGTCATTCATGAGGTGTTGGAAGGTGGCAGGGGCATTGGTGAGACCAAAAGGCATCACTAGAAATTCATAGTGGCCTTCATGAGTTCGAAAGGCTGTCTTCTCGATGTCCTTAGGATCCATAAGGATTTGGTGATAGCCGGATCGCAGGTCAAGTTTAGAGAAAAACATAGCACCATGTAGTTCGTCTAAGAGATCATCAATGAGAGGAATGGGGTACTTGTCCTTGATGGTTATAGAATTTAACTCCCTGTAATCCATACAAAGTCTCCACGACCCCTCTTTCTTTTTTACCAAAAGCACAGGACAGGAAAATGGGCTGTGACTTGGGCGAACGAACCCTAAATCCAATAATTCCTGCACAGATTTTTCAATCTCAGTCTTTTGGAGGGGTCCATAATGGTAGGGCCTGATGTTTGGAGGCTTAGAACCAGGTAGAAGGGGTATTTGGTGGTTGTGAGACCTTGTAGGGGGAAGCTTGGTAGGGCAAGTAAAAATCCCTTCAAATTGCCCTAATAATTCTTGTAGCTTAGCAAGCTGGTCAGCGTTCAATTCACACGCTTCCAATTTGGAGTGCTCCATGGAATAGAGAAATAAACCCAAGTGTGAAGTCAGCAGATCTCTATCCAGTTGTTGCAGAGAGGCTTCCTGGATTAAAGGTTGCACTCCCTGCTTATGGAAAAGTGTGTATTGTTTGTTGCCTTTAGAGAATGCTAATGTCATGAGTTGGAAATCCCAGAGTACGGGGCTTATAGAGGAAAGCCATTGGACCCCTAAAACCACATCACAACCTCCCAAGGGTAAGGACAAAAGATCAATCGGACAATCATAGCCTCCAATGGACAACTGAGCATCCTTATGACAACCAGAGCTGCTGACCCGGCCCCCATCAGCAATCATCACTTCAAATTGCTTGGTGGGGTGTGGCTGCCAACCAAACGTTTTGAATAAACGAGAATCCACAAAATTGTGTGTGCTTCCGGAATCAAGAAGAATAGTGACAGATTGACCATTAACAAAGCCATTAACCTTCATGGTTTGCACATTTGGCTGAGCAAGGGTACCATAGAATGCACATTCACTAAGGGACATGTGGTGTAATTCGGGTGGGCATTCGTCAGAAAGGGCCAAGACAATGTCGTCCTCCGGGGAAACAAGATCGAGCATAAGGAGTTGTGGCTTAGTGCATTTATGGACGGGAGTCCACTTGTCCTCACAGAACCAGCACTCGCCCCGAGCACGTTTGCGCTGGATCTCATCGGGGCTGAGTTTCTTGACGGGTAAAGAAGGGGAACGAGCGAGAGGCGGAGGAAGGGGTGTGAATGGAGGTTTTGGTGGGATGGGAGGCTTACTGTAGACCGCTTTCATATCACAAAATTTTGTATCTAATTGCAAAGCAATAGCCATAGATTCATGAACAGTAGCAGGACGCAAAAGCTTAACATCATACTTAAGTTCTTTCTTCAACCCACCAATAAAACAACTCTTAAGTAAGATAGGGCCTAGATCTGAAGTGCGATTAGCCAATCTACGAAAGTCAGCAATATAGTCCCGTAATGTACCTGTTTGGCGCAATTTGAAGAGAGCCTCAGCACTGTCTTCAAACTCAGACGGACCAAACTCACGGCAGAAGGCAAGTGTAAAATCCTCCCAACGTGGAGTGGTCTGCAAACAATTCATCCAGCGAAACCACTGGAGAGCCTCACCATCCAAGTGGAAAGAGACAGTGGGAACTTGCTGGTGTGCCGGTGTAGAGTAATAAGCAAAGAATTGCTCCGCCTTGTAGACCCAGGCTGAGGGATCGTCGCCCGGTGTGAAATGGGGAAAATCAATGCGATGTTGCCAGTGAGGTCGTGGGTGAGACCCGCCGCCATCAAAACTCTGGCGAGGAGGGTCGTCGGGACGAGGACTAGTGGGATCGGCCGCACGTGGAGGGTTGGCATGATCGACCACGGAGGAAGAAGTTCCCCCTAGGCCAGAGCAAGCGAGCTCCCTGCGAAATTGCTCAAAGAAACCAGTCAATCGGGATTCCATGGAATCAGAAAGAGCGGCGACATTAGCTTCCAGAGCATCGATACGGGCGTCCATGGCGGAAGTGCGAGTGGCGGTTTTGTTGCGGGGCATGCAAGAAGGGAAACCAGGATCGGATATGGCTGATACCAATGATAAGAACCACCTACAGTTCCTGCTTCAACCTTGACAATTGCAGCAATGGATAGGGGAGAGGGAAGGTGAAGAG
>JAOTRO020104993.1:0-13779 GCA_028566515.2 Pyracantha coccinea | reverse complement strand
ATTTCCTTGTCGTAAACATCTGAAGAATAGAAAGCAACATTGAGCAAATCATAATTCAATTTCCTGGTCAATTTTAACGAGTTAATGCACTCCACTAAGGTTGATTTGTCCCTAATCATGAAAGTATTATTGTCCTCGTCCACGCTCAACAGTTCATTTCCGCTTTTGTGTGAAGCGGTTCGAGGTGGACCCCTGTGTGTTGAGGGACTTACAGCTAAGAGGTCGCATATCATGTAATGTCTTACTCTTCCTCTGGTTATATATGTTCATCTTTTATCATAATTGGACGGTTATTGGTTAATCATTTAATCTAAGCCACTATGTTACCTCATTGTGACGGTAAGTAGGAGTAGATTAGATCCATAGTTCATAACCAATTTAACAATGTCACAATGTCAGACGGCATCCATCCAATGCTGTATTGTTTCATAACCTTAATCTCAAGATTAACATTACAATTCAAAGTTGGAAAGCATTTAAGAAATGTTATCTCACTAGCCTAACAAATTAAATGCGATGGTATAACAGCAAAAGAAGTTCCATTCCAGAATAAATTGAGAATGAGGTGAAGACGTAACTCAATCCACACTCAGAAGTTCCATCTGATTTTTTGTTTTTTGAACAAACGATATTATATACACTAATGAGCTTGCAATAATGTAGTTCAAATTCGCCTTTAGCGAGAATCGAACCTAAGACCTCTCACTTACAAGTGAAGAGGAATACCAAACGACAGTTCCATCAGAATTTTAAAGCAGTAAAATTAAGAAGTCGAATATGTCTGTCAATTATAGAAGCAGTGACTTACACTACTAGCAAGCTGATGGCTCTTCTTTTCTTTGTAAAGCTTTGATTTGTAAGGTTTTTTCACTAACCCCCACTAGTCATGAGGGTGGTTAGTCTAATTGTGTAAAATAGGGACTCTGTTTTCGTGGTCCCAATCCCGCAGTGTTCCAAATTCATCATGTGACGCCATGCCAAAAACTTCAGACATTGGTCAAGCACGTCGCGGTGGGATCCCCAAAGGTGTGGGTGGGTAAGTCCTCCACCCGCCGGAGGCCTTACCATTGGTCTAAATTAGGTGAAATTCTTGCGCAAGACGTCCTGTGGGATCCATATGTAGAGGTGTCACATACGGTTATCCATACGCTAAAATTTCTGCCATGTTAAGCTTCATATTTTACATCATACAAAAACACGTCCAATAGTAATACTAGTCTAAAAACAGATCCGTCTTCATCTCATTCAACAGCCCCTCAATGCCCACAAAATGCCTCCTCAAGGAGGACAAAGGGATCGTACTCAAAAGTTCAAAACTCGGATTACTGAAAAATTGAAGATGATTACTACGCCGACGTTCATTCACCAACCAGTATTGTTTCCAGATTAAAGCATAAATCATATGCTAATTCACACAAACTTTTCATTAAAAAACACCAAACCGGTCGCCGTTGAATCTTGATACATACATTATCGCTAAAAACCACCAAACACAACGACACTTAATTAATAATAAGGCTTCTTGTTCTAAAAGACTGACATAACTTAGAAATTACAAATGCATTTGTCTCCACTGCATTCTATCTATTAAAGCCTAATAGTCTTCAGAGGGCAGTTTTTAGTCGCGTGGTCTTTCTCCTTTCCACAACATTCACAAGGACCATATCTAAGTTTTGCTTCTTCTTCTTCAGGTGTGAGTTTAGTCCCAGAGCCAGCAGCCATTCGTTCATTGACTTCTTCCGCTGTTTGTTTGTGGTTCCGTTGTTAAATACCCACAAATTGAGTAAAACAAATGGCAAGTATTTTCCCCTCAAAACACAGAGGATCGACGAGTCCAATAAAACTTCACAAAACCGTAAAACAAAAATAATCAAGAGCGTACCTATAGCCAGCCAATACGCCACTGTAGCTGGGGGAAGCTTGTCCTCAGGGCGACACTCTTCATAATAAGTTGACGATGAGAAAACCAGAAAAGAAAAAAACGGTCGGTATATGAATGGGGTAAATATTTAGATGTTTATTCTTCTCCGAGATGGAGGTACTCACAGTAAACATAATGAAACAATTATATATCAAACACGAAATGAGCATTCAAAAGCAACAAGAACTAGGAAACATAAGGAAACTACAAAACTATGTATATACAAATGGTCAAACTATTGAGCCAGTTACATAATTCCCAGGCAACTAATTCCTCGCACAATTTCAATGGGAACCAAGCTAGACATACTGACTTACTATATATTTTCTCGATTTCATTCAAATACTGCAAACAGAAATTTTACTACAAAAACCCTGAAAGTACAGAAAATAAAGCAAAATCAAAAGCATACATGTGGGCACATAATGTGAACACGATCCTTTTCGAATTTCATCAACCACAACTTGGCGAGAGTCTTGAACCTTTGGTTGTTCTTCTGCCTTGCTATCTGTTTTCACATTGCAGTTCCTTTTTAACGTCAAATACAAATAAAAACAATGGGAGACGACGAGAACGACAAAGCCAAAAAGCTCGGTAAATATGGGAAACATGTACAAGCAACTAGAATTAGGAAACATAAGGACACTACAAGACTGTGTATATAGACATAGTCAAACCATTGAGCCAGTTACACAAATTCCCAGGCTACTAATTCCTGGCACAATTTCAATGGGAATCAAGCTAGACATGCTGACTCACCATATATTTTCTCGATTTCAGTCAAATACTGCAAACATAAATTTTACTACAGAAACCCTGAAAGTAAAGAAAATAAAGAAAAATCAAAAGCATACCTTTGGGCACATCATAAGTAGACGCTGAAGAGTATCTTCTTCGAATTTTATCAAACACAGCTCGGTAACAACTTGAACCTTTGGTAATTGTTCTTCTGCCTTGCTATCTGTTTTCACATTGCAGTTCCATTTTAATGTCGAATACAAATAAAAACAATGGGAGACGACGAGAATGACAAAGCCAAAAAGCTCGGTATAGATGGGAAACATGTATAAGCAACTAAAATTAAGAAACATAAGAGAACTAGGAATAAGAAAACTCGTGTCCCCAAGGGGGGAGGGTGGGAGGACCGAAGAGCATGCCAAGGCTCGTATGGTAGGCACAGCTGAAGATTTTTGCCAGTCTATAAAGTATTGAGGCAATTACACAAATTCTAAGGCAACAATTCTGATGCAGACAAAGTCGCACTCACATATATGAATTATTGTGATAAAAATCATGCACGAGGAAGTCCATGCATTGGATTAGAAAGTAATTTTAGCTTTAATAATATTCCATGTACTAGGATTATCTACGAGTCATCACAGGTATATGGTACTAGGTTCATTGTATTGCAATTAATTGGCTTCATGCATCACATGAATTTGGGTGATGAGTTCAAAGTATGGGATGGAGGATAAAGCCTATAAATCATTGTAAGCCTAGATTTTTCAGGGCAGTTTTTTGGAAGTTAAAGTAAAACTAAGAGTTTATTCTCTTCCGTTCTATCAACTTGGCTATTCTCATCTGTGATAATCAACAAGAATTAAGGGTTTATTGTGTTCTAAAGTTTGTTCCGTTTTTCCTATATTATCCGCTGCATCAAATTCCCAGCACACAAAGTCGATGGGGAGCATAATTAGGTGAGCTAGACATACCCACTATACACAAACGCTCAGAGATCGCACGTTTAGGTAATGCTCTTTTACTTGTTCAATATATTATCTATCGATCTCATTCAACTACTGCATGCAAAAGTTATTATTCATTTTTCTACAAACAATATAATTACAAAGCAATTCAACAATTCAATTTCAAGGATAATATATCCAGTCCCCTAACTAAGGACTAAGAGAAAACATATGAACGAAATCGTGCTGCATAAACCCTAAAAAAAACTTTTTCCTTTTAAAAAAAAATCCAGATGAGAAGCAAAAAAGCTAGCAAACTCCTCAATCACAAACCCTAAAACAAATATCAATTAAAGGCATAAGACCATCACCAATTGCGGGCACTGTTTGATTCTGCCCCTCGCCGGATGATCATGACCCCACGTCGTACTTGACTAGTGGTTTGGCTTCAGAGTTGAGTGCGCGGCGAATCACGGAAACGGATTAGTGTGCGCGGCCTATAACGTCTACGGATTTGTATACGCGGTGGATCATGCTTTTTTTTCTGAGAGAGAGAAGAGAGGGAGAAGGGGAGAGAGGAGATAAGGCATGCCGTCTTGGCATTTGTTCGGTATATATTTCCGTATAAAAGAGGGCTAGAACTTAGAGATAAAACCCAAACCAAAAAATAAAATAAATAATTAAAAATAGAGATAATAATGGATGGTGCTTGCTGGAAGATAAAATTTATACGTTTACTCGGAACTTAAATGCTGATGTCCGACACTTTAATGCCCTCTCGGACATCATCAAAGATGTTAGCTCGCCGCTGCAAGGTGAATAAATTAATGGCAGCGAGAAGAGCTATCTTATTTGCTCAGGAAGCAGTTTTGTGCAGCATGGGAATTGCAATTGCAGGGAGATGATCAATCGAGTTTGGGTCCTATTATCAATGATCTTCGAGCTTTCCTCCAAGAGCTACCCCAAGCTAAGTGAATTTGGTCCGTCATGAGGCCAATGGCGCAGCTCACCGCCTGGCTCGCGCTGGTCTGCGATGTTCAACGGGGATGACTTGGGTTGACGCTCCACCAGAAATGCTTGCTGACATCCTGCTCGAGGAGAGCTCCCATTACCAACCCCACATGTTGATCTAGTTAGTTGTCAATTTGTATCTTTGAGGATAGCTAACTATTTATAAGTTGTTTTGCGGGACGCTCTTTTTTTCTTCAATCGGGTTAAAATCTTCGGCAAAGTTTTTATCGAGGACCTTGTAAGCTTGTATGCATACTATCCTCATCTTTGTACTCTTTTCTAAATAAAAAAAACACTAGAAAGACTCTCGGTTTGGAGGAATAATTCTGGGAACTTTAATAACTACAACGAGAGTTGGGTCCAACTGAATTCTAATCCAATGGACAGAGAGATGTAGCATATTAGGAGGTATGAATGGGATTTGGATCCCATTCGGATTCTCTTTGTGAGGATCCTAGGGATCCAAACATACTATACATTCATCATATATCATACGGTCAAAAATCATTTTAAATTTTTTTATTTGAAATTAAACACAAATAGTTTCTAACAATAGCTGGTCACACGATCTATGATGAACGGATAAGATGTGAAGATCTAGAGAGGATCCTCACAAAGGGAATATGGAGAGGATCCTCATCTGTATTAATGCAGCCAATTTACCAGTGTCCAGGAAGGAGATGATTTTGTTTGGATTTAATATTCAAACTTCTAATCTAACGGATGTCGGGATTGATGGGATTATTCCTATAGAGAGTAAAAATATATCGTTTGAAAATTCCTCTTCTTCCGTTTGGTGTAAATATATCGTTTGTAATTAATAAAAACCTCTGAGCTCATTCTCTTTGAATTTAAAAAAAGAAAACTCCTCACGATTATAGCCTAACAAAATTGTTTTGAAACGTAGTATTTTCAAATTTCAATAGAGGAGCATATATAATCCTACACAAAGAAAATATACAGCCCCATTGATTAGCAATGAACACGATATAGCAAGTCTTGGTCAACTTTGAGTAAATTAATTAAAGGAAAGTGGGAAATCAAAGAAAGAAAAACATTTATAGGGTTCCAGCCTTTTGAGCAAGTTATTATCTGGTCTCATTATTCACAGTGGACCTTGTGGCCAAAACTGCTTAAGCTGTAGTGATTAGTCACCCAACACGAATGTGCTTCATGAATTCTGTAGGACCACCATATGTGTACGGGCTGTGTATGTAAAAAGTGTAGCGTACTGCTCTTCCACACTCCCATATGGCAAAATGTTGAAGACGAAATTGTTAAGATTTTATATAGACGGTGGCGGTTGCCTCAGCATGGGATTTTGCCAGTGGTTGCCCCAATCTACTAGCTTCTTTGCAAACGCTCATGTGTACTAGATTTTTTTTTTAATCACGTTGTGCACGTTTTTTCTTTTTAACTTTGTTTTAATGTCTGAGAAGCAAGATGATACTAATAACTAAATACTTTTAAAGTCGTCTTGTGGAGAGATTGTACCTTGTGACTATGATATATCTCATCTTTCTATCTCTCTCATTTCAGATATATCTCCTGTTGTATCCAAATTTTGGCATTCAAAAAGTTTTTGTTTTGGGGTCTCTTTCTTTTATATTGGTAAGCTTATCAGAATATTGGGCTTTAGGGTTTCTCTTGGCTACTCTTGGGTTATGATTGGTAGGTATTTAGTTGTATATTCCTGTTAGACCCAAGTTTTAATAACAATTACTGGCTTCGATTGGGTATATTAGCATGGTAGAGGAGAAAGAGAAGAGAGACTGGCGCCAAGTAAAAGAGAAGAGCTTAGCAGAGGCCGCGAGGCCATACGACCCAAACAACGTGAAGGCGCTACAAAAAAATGGGCCTTTTGGGACGGTCAAAACGCGTCGCGAAAGCATCTAAAAGCGTCGCAATAGCCCTTTTACGACGGGCTTGCGATGGCCAATAACACATTGCAACAAAGTGGTGTCGTAAATGTTTGGTCTATTATATGCGACGATTTGAGCACGTCACAAGTACTATTTAGTACGGCTTACGACGGCTACCTATGCGTCGCAAATAAGTGGCCTTGGGTTTTAAAAATAAAAAATAAAAATTTAGGCGTCAAATAGGACGCCACAATGACATTATTTTAACAACTTCACTAAAATCATTTTATGTGAAATTTACTACAGATTCCAAATTAAAATAAATTATGTAAATTTGTATAAACTACATATGAATTGTTATGAATAATGAACTATAAATTAGGTAAATTATAATACAATGTATTATCATACAGAAGTACCAACAAAAGTATAAATCAACACTGCACTTGTACTTAAAGTTAGTTGAATGGTCGTATCGATTATAATATCATACACCAACAACATCATGTAGTCTTTATTTAGAACCTGCAACAAGTGACATTTTTGAAACAAATTGCAAAGCTCCTGACGCATATGAACACACATCGCTAGAAATAGATTGCGAAGCTCCTAATACATATGAACATACATCGCTAGAAACAGATCGCGAAGCTTCTGAAACATATGAACACACAACATAAGTAAAATTATACATGTCTAACTTGTAGGGGAGACAAAGTTGACACTCATATCACCTACTTTGAATATTTAAGCTTTCCTTGGAATTCATTGTAATCTCCCTCTTTAAGTTCCCTCAAACAACTGAATTTTTACAAGAGGAAACACAACATTTTCTAAGATACTTAAACAATAACATATATTACGATTTCTTCACTTATATGGGACATTCCTATAGCAAATAGTATATCAAATATATCAGGAAAACGGGTGCTTGTAGAATTAAACTAGCAAGAAAAATGGCTAACCAGATGTCAAACATGCCCATTGCCCATAAATCCTTGGCAATACAAATCCAGAACATGCATACAACCAGTTTGCTGCAATGACCCAATCAAACCTTTATATGGTTTCCTCTGCCTTATTGCATTTTCCAATGTGGGTGTGGATAAACGATATGTTGATTGAGTCTCTTCCACTGAACAACTTCTGGAACCAAAATCCACAGTACTCAAGGGCCTTCCTCCAGTTTCCCTCATGCTCGAAGGTAATGATTTGAGAGCTTAACTTTCAATACCATCACCACAACACAAGAAAAAAAAGCATATCCAAATATAAGAATATTCATATGTTTTGAATGTAATTTATCTTTAGGACCTTGGATAGTACTATACATAGCCATGCTCACAAATAATCGTGTTTACCTACATAGAGACATCCTCAAAGCAGAGGGATTAACCAAACTCTCCACCATACCCTGAATGAATTGGAAACCTAGTTGAAATTACATATTTCATCTAACTCTGTGACAAAAAATTGATCATATTTTCACAATGAAGAAAGGAGCATCTTACCCAAGCACTAATTAAATGAATTCAATTTCCCCCAAACTTCTTTCTGGTCCAAAAGTTCTAACAGTTCAAAATCAATTTTCCTAATCCTAAACAGCAGTACGCTAACATTTACCTTATTTTGCCGTTCTACCTAACCTAAGGACAACTAGTTTTCTCAGTATAATCGAACTAATGCACTAATTGAAAGAAGTACAATCGCAAACATATTTATACTCGCAAATTTCAGTTCCATAATAATCAAATTCTATCACATATTTTCATAATTTAGATATTAAAATAGAAGATAATTGGTAAAATTAATACCTTGCAAATAGAAAATTCTCAAATTCTACTGCCCAGCATGATCTCCCCAGTATAGAAGCCGCACCCCTCAGAAATGTGTCGAGCTCCTGTTCGTATTCAAACTGACTCATCTGCGGATGTGCTTAAACCGTTTCCTCCAACGCATGTACATCATCACCTGCCTCAGCTGCTGCAGTGCCTCGCACTAAGCCTCACACACCAACAATGGCACTCAGGCTCGGATGGCTGAGTGTCAGCCCGATTCAGCAAGCGTAAAAATCAATTCAAAAAGAAAACCCTAAAAATTACTTAACTTACTGAATGCATTAACTATCTTCGCTGAACTGCTCGTAGAATTGGCCACAATAGACTTTTTTCTAAAAAGACTTAGCCGACTGAAGGATTCAATTCCGGGGGAGCCCAAGTCTCTAACCGGAAGAGACGCTAAGTGCAGAATCCCTGCTTATAAAAAAATTTACGTGACTAAATGGTCTATTCTCGACGTGCAAGTCTTCATGAACGTAATTCGGCTCTAAAGTGTTTCAATACTAGTTAAGCGACCTGCGAAATCAAGTTATAATTGTTGGTCAATATATTCGTATTCAGCTAATGCAGCTTAGAAGATCAATGGACCAGTAGCTCGGAAGGATGTTGCCTCTGAGGCGCTATTTTTCTTACACCTTAAGCCTAAAATGCCTCCGAGATCCAGGGACAACGCCTAAAGTGTCATGTAGGTCATCTGCTTCTTTAAGCAAGACGCCCGGCAGACGACTCAACGGTTGGTAGCCCAAGGCAATTTGTAAGCCGAGACTTACGCCTGCTATGATTACGCGGACCCTTCTACTTATTTAAAAGTAGTGTCTCCGGATGACGATCTACAATTCAAGTCTTATAAGATCTACAATTCAATTCAAGTCTTATAGCAGCTACGCAAACTCCTCTGCTTTCTACAAGAAGCACGTGTCCAGCCGCCAGCTCTATAAGTTAAAAAGTTTGCAACATACCCTGGGAAGGTCAAGGCTCGTGCAGCCGTTAAAGTCAAAATGTACGACTATAGCAGCTATGTAGACTTCTTTGCTTTCTACAAGAAGAACGTGTCCAGCTGCCAGCTCTATAAGTTAAAAGTTTTGCAACATGCCCCGAGAAGGCCAAGGCTCGTGTAGCCGCTAAAGCTAAAACGTACGACTATAGCAGTTACATGAACTCCTTTGCTTTCCACAAGAAGCACGTGTTCTGCCGCAGGCTCCATAAGTAAAAAAAATTTGCAACGTGCCCCAGGAAGGCCAAGGCTCATACAGCCGCTAAAGCTGAAATGTACAACTATAGCAGCTACGCAAATTCTTTTGCTTTCTATGAGAAACACGTGTCTGGCCGCCAGCTCTATAAGTTAAAAATTTTGCAACATGCCCCAGGAGGGCCAAGGTTCGTGTAGCCGCTAAAGCCAATTTGTATGACTATAGTAGCTACGCGGACTCCTCTACTTTCTACAAGAAGCATGTGTCCGGCCACTGGCTCTATAAGTTAAAATTTTTGCAACATGCCCCATAAGGGCCAAGGCTCGTGCAGCCGCTAAAGCTTAAATGTACGACTATAGCAACTAAGCAGAATCCTCTACTTTCTACGAAAAGCACGTGTCCGACCGTCGGCTCTATAAGTTAAAAATTTCTTAACATGCCTCGGGAGGGCCAAGCCTCGTGCAGTCCCTAAAGCCAAGATTCACGGTTATAGCAGCTACGTGAACTCGCCTACTTCCTTTAGAGGCTACGAGTTAGGTCGCCAGCTCTATAAGTTAGATATCTTGCATTTTTTTCCTCATGCAGGTAAAGCTCCTTAAATATCAAAGCTGAAACTAAAACCTAAGTGACGATGTTGGATTCATTGCTTCATTGAAGCAGCTCATCCAACCGCGCATCCTTCGGTAAAGTTTTGAAAAATACATGGCGAAATAGAAGGATGAAGCAAAGTAAGGAAAGTTGTTTATGAAATTTCTAACAAATTGATAATCGGCTTGAAAGCCAACAAAGTTCAAATAAAGTAGAAATAAAGGAAAAGAAGAAAATTCCTTAGTTTAAGCAAAAAGACTACTCATCAGCAGCCTGCGCAATCGCTGGTCCCTCGACTGACAAGCCTTCAGCAGCAACACCGCTTTCAGCAGCCAAAACTTCCATCAGCGCGTCCTCAACCACTCTTACTTGGACTGCCTGACCCTCAGCTGCTCCACTAAAGGTAGCCTCAAACGAGAAGTCAAGCAAATCAACTGGAGAAATGGAGAAAGTCTCAAAGTCTTTCTCGAAAAACTCATAATTCGACGGCCTACCCTGAAGATGGTCTACATAGCCAAGCTTGGAGAAATCGGCCTGAGAAGAAATAAGTACCACTTCGTGACCGACCTTCTCATTCTTTAGCTGCAAATTCTCCTCAACAAGCTCAGTGTGAGTATTGTACAACTTACATAGTTCCTTTTTCAAGTTCTTGCTAGTAGACAGCATACCTTGCAGATCCATTTCCTTGGACCCAAGCTTACTGGCAACATCCTTAAGGTTAGACACTTCAGCAAGCATGAAGACAAGCTCCTCGTCTTTGGCTAAACAAGCAAATCGTAGCTTCGAATTGACACGCTTAAGGTCTTTGACCACCGATGCAACATGACTAACTTACTTCTCTACATCTTCCAATATTGCTTGAGTTGCACTAAGCTTAGCCTTCAAATGGATGACCTTTTGATGAACGATCTGAAGCTGCATAGAAGTGGGGGCAGAGACATCAGACCCCTTCAAAATGGCGAGTTCAGATTCAAGCTTCTCGATCTTTTTAGCAGCCGAGAGAAGTTGAGCCGTCAGTGCCACTTCGGCCTCCTTAGCACACTCAACAGCTTCCTGATCGACGAACATAAACTCAGCTGCTAGGATCAAAGTCTTATGCATTGTAGCAATCAGGGATGACCTCGTCCAGTAGGCATGACACTTTGAAAAAAAAGTCTGAGCGGACGACAACTTTCCCAACACTATCAACAAACTTGGCCCATGCATTGACATCTTCAAGCAGGTCAGCCTTCAGCAATGCACAAACCTCAGGAAACTACCCAGTTTCAGACTCAATGGATTTCTTACAATTGCCTGTGTGAGCAGACTTCCCTTTCTTAGTAGATGAATCAGTCACAACAGAAGAATGAACATGCCAAGTTGCCACCTTAGCACCATAATGCACCTTCCCGCTCTTTATAGCAGCGAGCCTCTTATAAGCCAAACTAAACTTAGCTTTAAACGCGCGCTTCGACACAAACCCAGACACCGAGGGCACCATCCATCGTTTTCGCTGGGCAATCCTCTCAGCAATGGTCGTGGCTACCTTCGAAGTAGCAGGCTTCACAAACTCAAACTCAACGGTCTTTTCCGTACTCTTGGGAGAAGTCAGATCGATGATAGGCTTCTCAGCAGCAGACGAGCCCCTGCGAGCAGCAGAATAAATCTTTGGGTTATTTTCGGTCGAAGGTTCATAAGCAAGTGAGAAAGCTCTCTTCTTTCCACCCTTACTGGCAGCAGGCTTTGCAACAGTGATCGGATAAGCAAGCGCCTCATCCTTTATCCACTTTATCTCTTCCTTTGAAGCAACCCGCCTTTTTCCCGACGAAGAGAATTGAGTAGCCAGGGCCACTCACGGTACTCAGCAGGAATGCCCAAGGCGATGTGCACTTTTTTCATATCTGTCGAAGTTCTTAGAGTTGAGCCAAATTCTGAATCTACACAAAGTAGAAAGGATGATCAATAAATTGAAGTCATGGAGCAGCTCAACAAAAATTCAAGCAGGCCAGGAATGAAACAATTCACTTACCACTGATAAAGAAAATCAAAACACGTAGCTTAGGAGAAGAGCCCACTCTCCACTTACCTCCAAGGTATCTCTCGCCCACTCATGATCACTTTTGGAGGAAACATCAAGCAGCCTATAGCGAGACTTCAGCTATCGTAGGCATTCCTTATGGCTAATTTCAAAGAAGTACCATAACTCATTTATGGTCAAGCCAAGATCAAAGAACCTGTTCGGGCAGCACTGAGTAAACGTGTATTTCATGGAGCTTATCACCTCCTGAAAAAGACACGGTATGGGAAAAGTAAATCCCAGCACAAAATAATACGGATGGAATTTGATAGCCTTCCTCCTAGCTGTAGTACCCTCACCGCAGGGTTCATGATCGTTATCATCCTTGACCCGCTTAACGCGAACCCCTGATGGTATCACATGCTTGTATGCCTTAAGAAAATCCCGAAACAGCTTATCAGAATTGTTCTTGACATGTGCAGCCTTGAAGTAGTCCACCATGTGGGAAGAACCACGTTGACGGTACAAAGGTGAAGAGTATTTGTCACTTTTGCGATATGAGGAAGACATCTCAAAATCCTTGCAAAAAGAGGGCCTATCGTTCACTCTCTCTCCTCCAACGCGAGCTCAATCCGTAGGAGCCCAGCAGCACGCCAGGCCCCACGCCCTGGACCCTAGCTATCTCTCTCGCGCCCAGTGCACCCAACTTGGCCCAAGAGCCTCTCCGCTTAGTCCACTTGAATTGAGTTTAGTTAGGCTACAATATATGAGATAAAAGTATAAAAATAAAAAATAAAAAATATATAAAAAAGTCTTGCTCCTGAATTGGGTTGGGAAAAAAAAGATTTTAGGTATAAAAAGTGGCCCAAAACGAAATGGCCATTACCAATACCATACTATGCCAACCAAACTATTTGGCATACCAAAATTTGGTATACCGAAAGTTTGACCCGGTAATGATAATAGATTTTGGCAAACCATAAGTTTGATATGGTAACTGGTATAATGGTTCTGATACGATAACCGTACTGAACCCACCCATAGCGAATAATGCTTTGCTCAAGTAAGGCATGGTGTGGAAGTAAAAGCTTATCAGTTTAGCGTGAGGGAGAGTTTGCATGGTTGCATGGAGTTCTAGGTTAGGTAATATGTGTTTTCTGGATTCTAAAAAGTCTTTTGCTAATTGAAAGGAATGAGGAAAGGTTAGGGAAAACCCTAAGGTTGTAGGAACATGGTTCTCTCGAAGGTCCAAGACTGTTTGTACTTAGAAAGTGATTTTCCTAGCTAAGTGCAATACAACCTTGAATCCCCCTTAGCATTCTGTGTTACCTCTCCCTTTGTATTGTACCCCATTCTTCTAGGGCTTATGACCTCATTTTTGTAGGTGAATGATTCTTTTTGGGTTTCCTAGGAAATCTCTAGTTGTAGCTAAACCCTCCTTGTCTTTCTCCTGGCATAGCTGCAACCAGGGCCGTCTCTGAGATTTCGGAGGCCCTGTGCAAAATTCATAAAAGGGGCCCTTCTTATAAGACATTTAAAAAAAAAATTTGAACAACGTATTGATGCTAAAAAGCAATATCGAAATAAACTTTAAAACTAACTAACCATATGTCTAAATATTATTAAATGTAAAGAAAGCTACAAAATAACCATAGTACTAATAACTAACAATAAGTTCAATCTAAAGA